>JABJVR010020967.1:0-38878 GCA_025773905.1 Chitala chitala
TGTGCTCTGGGATGGGCTCCAGGTTTCCCCATGACCCTCACCAGGAATAAGCGGTTAAGATAATGGATGGATGGATATATTTGGCATTTTCATCTTACTTTTGAAAAGTTCTACATGGGATAGTAGTTTATAATGCAATTGTGGTTAATAATTAGGATTCAAATTACACTCTGTATACCTTAGTGATAAAGGAAGCAAGAAGCATTTGTTACCTCCAAATATGGTGCAAGTGACAGGAGCAGAGCAGCAGGTCTTCAGACACACATTAGAGTGCAAATGAGATTTACTATGTTTTCTGTTCTGTGCCTCTGAACCTCTCTTCGTTAATGTTTAATGTTACATTGTTCATAGTCAGATGTCTGCTTTTCAGAGACATGGTTTTATAAAACTGAAGACATTACACCCTTTATCTTAATACTTGTCTTCCCAAAGTGGAATAATTTTTTAATTAAATTCAGAGTTTCTTTGCTGATGTGATAGATGTTGGTGCTGGCAGTCCTTTGTTAATTTATTCATTCATTCATTTGTTCGTTCATTCATCTTCAAATTACTTCTCCGTTTCAAAACACACACACACACACACACACACACACACATACGTGCTCATACATCAAAGCCTTTCACATACCAAAGTGTATGGCATTTTCCCCCATCAGTTTTTTGCTTTCTGATCCACTTTCAGTTATTACAGTCACAAATTATAAATATAGCCTGACTCTGAAGTGGGTAATACAGACATTATGTCTTAATAAAAGGACATGAGGCATGGAAAAACCTTTAGAATTCCTACAGGCTTTCTTTTTTAGCATTGAAAGTTATTGCAATACAAAGTATTATTAAACTAGTAGATCGATCTACATTTAGAAAGGTATGGCTACTCCATCTCCTCATTATTAAAGCCACTCATCCAGGTGAGTGTTACCAAGGGAGCAGACTAGGTCTCACCTTCTAAACAACGTCATGCCATCTGAGAAGCGTGTGTCTTTCCTAAGTCTCTCCCTCTCCCCAACCTAACACACTGTCATAGGATTTCTCCATGCTAACGTTTTTTACCAGGCGTGCAACACTCTTCAGGTCATGCTGAACTTTTCTTTTCTGAGGTCCTAATGTTATAACAGACAAAAAATCCTGCTGCTTTGCATATAATGAAGTACATGGTAAGGTTCCATTCATATAAAGCAGAGGTACCACCAGCCAGCTTGGTTCCCCCTTAATTTTTTGTCCATGAAAATTAGAATCCAGGCAGAGATTAGATAAAAACATAGAGGCCCACAGCTCCTTTGAATAATTTAAAGTTGATATTTGACTTTGAATTCAGACTGTGTAGCTAAACTTTGAGGACTTCAACACAGTCCACACTAAGTTCATAAGATCGAGGATCACATTCACTGCACCCATTAAATCTTACCTGTAAACCTTCACTGTATTTTAATTTCTCAGGTTTTAACAGCTTTCAGAATCCACCAAAAGATCTTCATTTGATAGCTCTTCTCTTTTGATGTGACTGTCCACAGCATGAGAAACAGGATACATTTTAATATTAATCGTCACACTTTGCCCAAATGTTATTTGGAACCAAATCCATTAAGGAATATTGTTCAGTTCAAGCAGGCTTTTGTTTTGACAAACCATGACAAAGCCAGAGAGGAAATTACCATGTGCCAGTGGTCTCCAATCATTTCTGAATGCTCGTCATTCAAACTGAAGCACATGAGATAATGTAAGACTATACTGCATGTATTTATGCTCGTTCTGATTTCCAACAAGTAAATGTTAATCCAAGTGTAAACATCACACAGTTTTAAGTAACAGCATTATGTCACCAGGGCTTCCTGTATGCTATCAGCCCTTGTCCACAGTTTTCAGCCCCCTGAGTGAGGTAGCTTAAGCTTGCTTGTTAAACTCCAGGTTGGCTACCTGCTAATCAGTGCTAGTAGCTGTGCACACTCCATTACCATCTATCCATTATCTTAACCCCCTGGTGAGGGTCATGGGGAAACCTGGAGCCCATCCTAGAGCACACAGGGGACAGGGCAGGAGACACCAACCCACCACAGGACACACACACTACAAGCAAATTGGACACACCAATCAACCTAACCTGCATGTTTTTGGACTGTGGGAGGAAACCGGAGCACCCGAAGAAAACCCACCAAGCACAGGGAGAACATGCAAACTCCACGCACACAGACCCAAGGCGGGAATTAAACCCCAGGCCTGGTGGTGCGCGGCAACAGCACTAACCACCACCCCACCATTACTCTGTTACTGAAACCCACATTTTGTTTTTTATTTTTTAACTTATAAAAAATATATATAAATAAAGGTATATCATTTATGTAAATATGACAATGCACAAAACAGTAATAGGAGTTATTTAATGGAACCAGACAATAAGGTTCCATACATCTGGATGTCCAGGCTGTGAAATTACAAAGTAATTAGCATTTTATTTGGATATGTTTTGGTAACAGACCTATTTAAAATTAATTTTGTTTTATGTTCATATTACTGCAGTTAATCTGATAAACCACAATTTATTATTCTGCTATTATGTAAAATTTATTTTATAGCTGGAAGTCTGTTTAACTTTAAGGAATACAATGGTATTACAAATCAAATCAGTCATTCTCAAGTGCTAAAAAGCTAAATGTCAAACATGTAAATGCATAAGTATTGTCATTATACTGTATATTGCACATTTCTTACTCAAAAAGGTCAGAATGACATTGACCTGTGAGACACGTATGAAAATAATACTGAAAATTTTTACAAATGTTCATGAAGAATGAGCATTTTCTGTTATTGCCTGTCATGCTGTTATCATCTGTCAAACACTGACAATTATTACTAAAATCCTTTAATTATATTTTATAATCTTTGAATAATGCACAGCGCATTACATTTATCTGCATTGTAAAAGCAGCAGACATACAGCACATCCTGGGAATAGTACAGTAGTACATATTTTGTGCTCTACGGAGTCTTTATTTATGATGAGCATGCAAAACTGGTTGTTTCTCTACACTGATTTTACATAAGTTGGAGAAGTTGAGAATTTCTGTTATAATATATACAATTCCACCAGATCCTTCATGCTGTAAAGTCCACTAAGCAACAGCCAGATGATTTGTTGTTGAATCAGGCCTCTCCAAATGCACCTGGGAAGCTGTCAGCAACATAACCTTGGGTCACTTGGTGCCATGGGCCTCACTGCACCAGACACTCATGACCGAGGGACCCATCCTTTGTTAATTAAACTCCTTATGAACAGGCACCACTGCTGTCCACAAATCCTCCCTCTTAATCCGCAGCCATCCAGCTCCAAACTTATTGCTAAATCATCTTCTCCATTCACTGGGCTCTTCTGCTTCAACATCATTTTGAAGTACCTTGCATCCATCTTTGCCTTCAGCCTTGTAATGTGCTAAGAAAAAGATATGTTCTGCTCATTCATCTCTGTTAGATCCAGCAGCTACTTCCTGGCAGAATCTGCTGATTTTTATTTCATTGTATTTTATTTCATTTTATTATTCTTGAAGCTCTCCACTGTTATGGGAGTCACAGTTGTACCAGCCATACAGTGGGGTCACAGGTGTAGCAGCATGCTGGCAAATTCCTATACATTTCTTAGAATGAAGTTGTCCATCTTACCCTGGCTGTTTGGTATCTCTATGACAGAAGGTAACTTGGAGGAGCAGAACTTTATGAAAGCCCTGGATTCTTTTTTCTTTCGCAATACAGTGAATGTTCCTTTTGCAGTACTAAAAGTCATGCATAGGAAATGAACCTTCCACACACTGTATAATGAAACTCTCATAAATTTCACTAGTCAACTAATCTTCATTAAAACCCAAAGTACTGCCTTACTCCAAAGAGGCTCTGTACTCCATTTCAGACAACTCAACCAAGATACTGATGTTGACTGCTATTTTTCATTGATGATGTATGTGTATTTCTGCATATTCAGACAGCAGCATTTTACCTACACCTTGGAAATGATACATTTTCAAAGTACATCAAGAAAGAAAACAGCAGCCAACCAAAATTTTACATCAGTAGAGACAAACTAAAAGCACTGCAAATCTAAATAATCCGAACACAATCACAAGCCAGAATGTATTAATATAGGTAGATGATGGTTAGGAACATCCCAATGTAGCAGGGTGCACAAGAAAAAATGACGGATTATTTATAGCATGAATAACATGACACATGGCACTGCTGTGTAAATTCTCAACACTGGAAACTGAGAGGATTAATGAGTTACACAGCAGGCCTGGCTGCTCTCATCTCCCCAGTCTGATCTCTCATGTGCTCTCTCTGTGTGGTGGGAAGAGCATCACCTTAACACAACAAACACAAACCAAACAGCGTATTACACACACCGTTAAACCTCGGCATTAAAGGATTCAGTGCAACTCAGAGATGTGGGCTACAAGTGTACAAAACAGTCCTTTAAACCATTGTTCATTGTCTTTTTTGCATGTGATTTTTATTTCTTTATTGTGAGTGTGTGTATGTGTGTGTGTGTGTGTTTACAGAATACCCTTTTAATATAGTACAGTCTATTTGTGAATGGATGTAGTGTGTGATATTGTGAATAGGTTACATTTTTTAAGTACCAAAGTGCAATAGTTTATAACCTGTCTGTGTAAGTGTGTCTCTACCGTGGTAATTTTTGCATTAATGTGTTAATGTTTATATATTTGTACAAACTGTGAAGAGATGCTTAAAAAACACTCAAAGCATGCATGAAGTGAGAGTTTTAGGACAATGAATGGAGGGGCTGCCTTTGTTCAGTGTGCATTGTGCTGTTTCATCAGGTAACTAAAGCCAAAGTCCCAAATTTGTGTTGTAGTGATTTTTTTAAACCAGAAGACACATCAGAGGCCTCAGAATAATTGGGGTCTTCTTTGGGCCAGGATTCCATTCACACAACTAAATATTGACTGGAGGAATTTAATTCAGCTGCCTTCTCTAACATTATGCAACGGTGCATCACCGTATGTTTGTTTTCATTCAATATTTATGAACTACTGTGTAGAAACCTGGTCCTTTCATGAAAATAAAATCAAACTTAAATTTGCAGCAGGATAATAGATATGGTGTTAGAATAGGCTGATGCAATAAAGCAGTTTTTTTCTCTGTTTTAGTCTAATGAGCTAGAGGCACTGAGTTCCTGGGTGGCTGGAATACAGAACAGAACAGAACATGTTTGCATTTTCTTAAGTCTTCTTAAAAGCAACAACAACCTGCAGTAAAACTACTATTCATTTTGTCTCGGCCGGGGTGGGGAGGGGGGCAAGAAGAAGTGACTTCGTTAAATGGAAAGAGAAAAGTAACACGTTAAGGCCATGATGACTGTTGTGAAATGTAGACTGGTGTGTGACGGACACATTGGTTATGGTACATGGCTGACAGATTCATTTCTCCTTCTTAATGGGATTGGATCGCTTCGTTTTCTCTCCAGGGCAAACACTTCACGTTCACGCTTCTTACTGCTATATTAACAACTTAAGTTTTTATAAATGATGCCAGGTCATTTTCTTTTTTTTTTCCTATTCAGTGAAGAGCAGTAATCTTTTACAGCAGAGTTCTTGCTGTTTATGTACAATGATGGGCTGTTTGTTAGTGCCGGACCATTTGTTTTGTTCTTGCATATTTTATAGACTGTAATTTCCATAAGAATGCACACCACACATCATAACATTTTACTTACTTTTTTAGTTATGTGTACATTTATCTGTTAAGGCAGGTATTTATTAACCAATACATCATACAATGTATCAGACAAAGCCAATAGGTTACTTTATTTATTTATAAGCGTGGAGTCTGTAATGCTTGAGAGCCACAGTTTTACTGCGTTTGTATTCTGTCAGACTGAGGCGAGGTCTCATAGGAAGACCATAACGCCAGAGAAACTCAGGGCCGCAAGCAAAGCAAAGCCTCATTTCTGCAGCAAGTTCTAACAAAGGAGCATTAAACAGTGCATTTTCTGTTTGTTGGTTTGCATGCAGGTATGGTGAACAGTTGCCTCTAGAAAGAAGCAGATCTTTTGCATACAATCTTACTGGAGTCAAGAAATCTCATGAGCACATTTCACATTTCTGTGTTATCTCTAAATGACTTTTTATTTCATTTTTAAATTATTTTTACAGTTCGATAGCTAACTGGGCTAATGCAGAGTATGTAACCTGACCTCCAACTGGACTAATTTAGAGTAAGTGACTTGATATCTAACTGGACTAATTTAGAGTAAGTGGCTTGATATCTAATTGAGATAATTTAGAGTAAGTGACTTGCTTTAGCATGGTTCCCCCTGGAATGTGAACTGGTCAACATCATTACTGAACTGCAAACAGTTTATTCAAATGATGCTTAAATGCAGACCTGCCTTCCGCTCTCTGCCCCGTCATTGTGGTAGCGGTAGGTTTGTCCTTAACGAATGTGCACTTTGGCTGCCTCTCGCACCGCCCTCAGCATGCGATCAGCCTGCTGTGAGTCAGAGGACGTCGTGCACAGCTGTGGTCATACATACACGTCGCAATTAAAAAGATGAATCTCAAAAGCGCAGAAAATTAAACTGATTGTCGTCTTGTCCTCCAAGGAAGTTGTAAACTCAATTAAAATGGCTGTTATAAACACCATTAATAAAAATATATACATATATTAAATGGTATTGTATATGAAACAACATTGATTTCATACTAATTGATTTTTAATTAATTTCTATTACTTGTAGCTCTATGAGACCTGATGAAGTCTGACAAACACAGACGCCAGTTGTAAACAGGTGTATGAACAGCACATGTGGGCCCATATAGGCCACTGTGCAACAGCAACTAAATGTTCAAGTCTCAATCTACCACCTAAATCCATTTTCGCTCATCAAAAAATTAATTTAATGGCATTTACAGCACTGCAGCAACATTAATTGCTATATTTAACTGGGACCAGGCATAAGTATGTTTGCATTCAGCTGATAAGTTGGTATCCTGAGGAAGCCTGACTGAAAAAGCGCAGGGATCCCAGGAATAGACAGATTTTTCTTAAAGCTGTAAGCAGAAGGGCTAGAAGCATAGACACCAGTATGCAGGGGAGTGAAGCGATTTGGGGAATGAGGGATAATGATTGCTTAGGGACACAGTATCTGTAGGCAACAGTTCTCATTATACACTGTGCCAGAATATGTAAAATCTGAAATGTGTCATTATTTTTTAGTTACTCAATAGTTTGTTAGTCCTTGGGAGATTTTCAGACTTTCATGGAAGTTTTTAGTACTCTATACTTTATACTTATTGTTTATTTTTCTTTCTTTTTTTCTTTATTAATTTATTTCTATTCATATTGTTCCACTAATGAGCGTTTGTTATTATCAGTTGTTCACAAAAAGCTCCAGGAATGCAATTCATACAGCAGTGAAGTTATTTAAACTGTAGTAATGTTTGTAAGATAAGACAAGTTCCTTTTCAGCACCCATAATTCATTAATTGAATCTTAGTGCTAAAGTCAAGGAAACCTACATAGAAATGGAAAGGCACCCTTACAAAGACATTTTTTGTCATGCATACAAGTTGATGTGTGCTGGGAATTTAAATATTTTAATACATATAATGCAGACACAAAAAAGGTAGGATTTTTTTTTTGTTCAGTGTGGAAACAGTACAAGCCATGTGAGTAGTTGTACTCTAAGACAATATTTGACAATATTATTAAATAATTTGATAGCGTTGACAATGGACCATTAGTATTTTACACTAACATCACATGAAAAAACTATCTCTAAGAGACTGCTTTAGGGCATGATTTCTTAAACTCTTATTCTAAAGCCTCTTCTCGTCTGTCAATGTGTTGAAATGTATTTGTTCTGTAAATAATTATCAGATATGTATGATGTAATCATGACAGTTTAATACATTGTTGTGAAAAAGTATTTAGCCCCTGATTACCTTAATTTTTGCATATTTCTCATACCTCTCATACCTAATTGTTTCAGATCTTCAAGTTAAATTTAACATAGGACAAAAAAACCTCAGCAAACATTTTTTAATGATTGTTTTTAAATGATTGTTTCAGGAAAAAAAGAGGAAAATGTTAGTTTGCCCAGGAGGGGCTGAGCAGCCAGTCAGCCTTTGGCTCCCAGAGGTTTTTTCTCCACACTGTGGAGTTTTTGGCTCCTCTGCTCCACTGTTGTCTGGTTTCATTTGTATTTATTTATACTGCTTATTCTTTAACATCTGCAATTTCTTCTGTAAAGCACTTGTAGTAAAAGGCGCTTTATAAAAATAAATTGAAATTTAAAATTGAAAAACCTATAATAACCCATGTGAAAAACTATATATCCCCTAAACTTCGTACCTTAATAGCAACAACTGTCATCACTTGCTTCCAGTAGATGCAGAGTCTTTTATATGGCTGTGAAGTTTGTCCCACTTTTCATTACAGAACTGCATTAGTTCAGCTAAATTTAATGGTTTTGATAATTAATTTAAGACAGTTTAAGGTCCTGTCACAACATATCAGTGGGTTTCAGGCCATGACTTTGACTAGGTAACTCCAAAATCTGAGTTTTGTTTTTATTGACCCGTTCAGAGATGGATTTGTTCCTGTGTTTCACACTATTATCCTAGTTCACAACCAAATTAAACTTGAGCTTAGAGACCAGAATTCCTGGTTCTGTCAATTATGGCTAGTTGCTCAGGTCCTGAAGTAACAAAGCATCTCCACAGCATCACACTATCACCCCCATGTTTGACTGTTGGTGTGATGTTCTTATAATCAAATGATGTGTTATTTTTGAGGCAGATGTAATAAAACCAATGTCTTCCAAAATTTGAAGATTTGCCACTGTTCTAAGTTTTCATTACTTGGAGATGATGGGTCTTGCCCCCAATCCTCACTGGAAGTGTTTTTAGCCATGTTTTTTATGCGCGTCACTCACGCGTCACTCATACAGCTGATAGAATTCAGTTTTATCAAATGTGTCAATCCACACTGAAAGTGAGACACGGACGTCAATGGAATGACGCGTGTCTCACGCCCATGTCTCATTTCCAGTGTGGATTGGGTGTTACTGTGGTTTGCCAGAGTTCCAGAACTTCTGAAATGGCTTTGCAACCCTTTCATAGCTGATATGTTTCAAAAGCTTTCATTCTTATGTCTTTCAAAACCTCCTTTGGTGTGCTGCTTGCTGAGACCTTTTAGCCTATTTTGCATAGCTGGCAGAGTCGCATTAAGTGATTTTTTGATTCAGCCACAATCAAATCTGTGTGTGTAGTCTAATGTCACACGATTAGTATATACATTTGATTACATTGTTGACTGAGTAACTATGGAGGGCAATGCCATCACTTTTTCACATGGGTGATATAAATCTGGGATAGGCAAACACCTTTCATGGCACGGTACCTGCCATGTTCTGATATTCAGCTGTGTGTGTGTGCTTGTATGCGTGTGCGTGTGTATGTGTTTTTGTTTTGTTTTGTGTGACTTCTCCAATCGGTGTCCCTTTGCCCAACTGTACTGTGTTTAATTCTTCCCAGCATAGAGTATGCATGACTACATATTAAACTGACAAATCTGTGACTCTGAATAGTTGAAAAGTTGGGCCAATGACATGTGTGGACTAGTCTCAATATGGCCATGTTATGTGCATGAAATTCCATAAACCTATGCCTTTAATAAAATAAGTTCCTTAACTCTACATAGTAAAATCATTAATTTGCAAAGTTAAAAATAATTGACTCCCACAGATTAGCTGAACAACTCAAAGTGTACAATGACCTGTAGTGTCAGAGTTGATGATGTGTTAATTGCTACAGTGCGCTTTTAATTCTGAAAATGTAAATCATATAGACCCTGCCTATTCATAATTTTCATGAACTTTAATCTTTGCCATGAGTCATAATAGAAGTGATGTGAATGTTCGGCGTTCTTTTATTTAACCGCAAACACGCTTATAACACCCATATAAATTGGTATTAAAACGTAAAAATGGCAAATGCTCAAGATGGTTATACTGCTCTGACATGTTCACAAGTGTTTATAACTGTTTGGTGTTGGTGCCCCATCTGTTAACAAGGTGGGTTGACAATATGACACAATAGCCTGACTTTAGCTACATTTGTCATTGTCTACAGATTGGAATAAGAGTATGCAATAAAGGTCTTGAACGAAAGAAGTGTAGTTAAAACACAGAATAAAGTAAATTGACACTTAAGCACAGCAGAGAAGAAATATAGTACAACTTAAAACATTAAACTCCTAACTAAGCTAACTAAATTTTAATAACACTGCTGATTGTTGCTGCTGACACTACAAGAGTTTTTCTAGAACACTGATTGGTGTCTAGTAAAATTCAATACTTAAAACTGAGTATTTTTCAATCTATGTAAAGTGGAACCATATATGCCCCAAAATAATGTTAAAATAAGTTCTTTGAGAGTTTTCACAGTACTCGTTTTACTCTGTGATAATGACAGAGTGGTATAAAAAAGCAGGATCAACAAAGTGTTTACAATTTCTCTGTGATGTCCCTTTGGCAGACAATGGAACCAAAAGGAAATGGTTTTACTGAAGCGAGTGAAGTTACGGACATGCATGCACACACACAAAGATATTTCTTCACGTTTTCCTTATACATAAGACAGTACTGTGACAGTTTCCAGACTGAGTGAGGAGGAGAACAAACTGCTTCCCCAATCAGTGACTTGATTCCCATCGTAGCCATGTCATTTACCACACAGCTGTCTTTGTCAGTACACCAATAAAGGTGAACAGTAGTCATGCATTCAGATGGGCTGTTGTCTTCCATTTCATCACTAAATGCATCAGCAACTGGAAGACCTGTGCCACTTTTCACTACACTGCTTTGGCATTCTTGAAAAAGGCCACAATGTTTCACATCTTAAGTAGCATGCATTAAAATAAAGACACCAGCAGGGAATTAGGAAAAGTTCTGGGGTTACTGTCATCTGCCTAACATAATATAGTAGCGTATAGTGTCCATAACACCTTTTTACTTTTATAAAGTTCAATTTTTAAAAATATATTTTGTTTTGTTTTATATTACTATTACACCATATGTTGTTGTGCCATTGTTGTTGTTGTTGTTGTTGTTATTGTTGTTGGTGTTATTGTTGTCATTGTCCATCTGTCCATTAGCCAACTGTTCATCCTGTACAGTGTCGTGAGTGCAGCCTACCCCAGGCAGCCTAGGGTGCAAGGCAGGGTACACCCTGGACAGGGTGCCAACCCACTGCATTATCCTGTACAGTGTCGTGAGTGCAGCCTACCCCAGGCAGCCTAGGGTGCAAGTCAGGGTACACAGGGTGCCAACCCACTGCATTATTGTTGTTAATGTTGTTTAATGCTTGTTTGTAGAAAAGGCTGCATTTTCATTTGTGATGCTTTGTTTGGGGTTCTGAATAATTAGTATAACAACAAAAATACATTATCTATATCCAGCTTCAGTTAACGGATTTTGTCTCGACAGTCTTGGCCATTTGAATCAATGAGGAGAGTCTGTAGAGTGAACTTTTGTTCTGGACTTAATTTCACAGGCTAATGAATTTCTGGGGGAGGCAATGGCAAAAACAGAGTATTGGAAGTATTGAACAGTTCCTTGATGTTAATCTGCAGCTTCATTTTTCAAATGACCTGGGGGCATCTCTGTGGCATGAAAGAAAGGCTTTTCAAGTTTCTTAACATTTTTAAGAGACATATTTTACCTGCATTGGAAAAAGAAATAATTATAACCTCCACCTGCCACAAAATGTACAAGTTCTACAAAAACTTCATAACAGATAGTACCATGTGACCAAATACAGAAGAGCATTTGTAAGTGCACTGTGCATTTCCTCTGATGAAAGCACTCTCAAATGTAAGCAGAAACATGTGCGTTTCGACCCTTAATCTGCCATCATACAATATCTCAGTTGTTGTTTTTAGTCCAGTTTGGGTAGATTGATGAAGAATCTTCGCTCATAGTGTCCAGAAAATGCAAAAAATTAAACAGAAACTGAACTGGAGAACAGAAAAGATCTAATTTGATGTGCCATGTTGTATGATCAGAAGTAGGAGTAAATTGCTTTTGATAAGTCTTCTCAAAGTGTGAGTGTGTATGAGTACCATTACAAGGTGCTCAAGCATACTCATGGAGGAAGTTTTAGATGCACTTATTACGTTTACAAGTGAATCCAACACAAGGAAATGGAAAACAAGGATTTAAATAACGTGAAATATGGCTCAAACTGTTATGAAAAAAAAATGTGTTTATTTTCTCCTTATCTATACACTAATATTATTGGGTAATTTTATCTACATAATTACCTTATTAACTACAGATTCTGCATAAAACCGAACTTAAACCCTTTTTTCAGAATACTTGTCAATTTCCAGTTTCCTCCTATGGCTACTCATCAAATTTTAATCCAATTACCCACAATTCTGTAGATTGCAGGTATATATCAACAACATTTAATATTCAGAGAGAATTTTTACAGGTGCTCATGAACAAACTTGTCTGATTTGCATTGGACATTCTGTCAGACCAAATGAGTCACTATTGAATTCATACTGATATGTGGAAATGTTTAAGCAAACTTCTAGGTGCTTAAAGACTGAACATCTGAGTAGTTGTTCAGTCCCTGGTATGAAATGTCTAAGTGTTACAGTTTTGTTTTCACCTTTGATTTTAATAAAATAATTGTGAATACATTTTTGTCAAGCTGGCATTTAAAATGGATAACATCTTTCTCCTGTAACTAACTCCTAAGGGACAGCAGTGAAACCCATTATGCTTCATAAGGAGTTCTGCTGAATCTGTGGAACTCACACCTCTTCTTTAAATGCAGAATCAGTTTTCTTACTATGATCAACCTCCTTCAAAGGATTATCTGCCTTCCTGAGAGAGCTGATGCGTAAAGAAATTATACAGGATAATATTTTAGACTAAGGGATTTAAACATCCTGATTTTTGGCCTACTATAATTTTTAAATTAACTGAACAACAGACATTGTGCATATAACTGCATTGTGCTTATGACCATAGTGTGCTTATCAGTGTACCTGGGTCTAGCCAAGCAAGGTGATAGTGGCCAGTAGCCAACTGACATAATCTAGCACACAGAAAGTGTGGTAAAACTTTTAATGAACATCATTCCAGGATATATAGTAACTCTTGTCCTAATATTTCCAGGTTAAATTTTATTTTGAAAAGTCTGATTGTCTTCTGAACAATGTTTTGCTTATTAATGTCATAAAAAAGGTCAGACAGTGTATAGAAATGCATGAGTTATAGTCAGCAGCTTCTAAGTAAGTGTAAACACTGTCCAGTCATATTATGAGCATTCACAGGTGAATCAAATAACATTGATTATGTTATAACAATCATGTGTGTGTGTATGAAAGTCTGGGATATATAAGATGATAAGTTAACAATTTGTTGTTATACTTCATGTGCTGGATTTAAGAAATTGGCAGTCATAAAGAACTGAGTGACTTTGACAAGGGCCAAATCATTATGGTCAGATGACTGGGTCAGAGCATGTCCAAAATAACAAGGTCTGTGGGCTGCTTCAGGTCAGCAGTGGTGATCAGGAGCACAAGATAAACAAGGTGAGACAGAAGGCCTACTATGGCACAAGGTGCAGAAAACTTTAATGAGGGTTAGGGGAAAAATGTGTTGTAAGTCAAAAGGTAACACACTGCTGCATATGGGGCTGTGAAGCCACCGACCAATCAGAGTGCCCAAGCTGACCATCAGAAGCACCTACAATGGGCACATGAGCATCCAAACTGTATGTTGAAGTAATGAAAGAAGGTTGGCTGGTCTAATGAGTTTCATTTCCTTTTACATCATGTGCACAGTTGGGCACATGTGCACCATTTACCTGGGGAAGGGATGGCACCAGGTTGCATTGTGGGAAGCAGAAAAGCTCATGTAGGAAGTGTGATGCTCTGGGCAAGGTTCTGCTGGGAGACTCTGGGTCTGGCCATTCACATGGACTTTAATATGACAGTTGCCACCTGCCTCAGCATCATTGTGTATCACTTCATGGCAATAGTACTCCCTGATGGGAGTGGCCTCTTTCAGCAGGATAACGTTCCCTGCCACATTAGAGGAATTATTTGGGAGTGGTTTGGCAAAGAGTTCAAAATGTAGCTCTGGCTTCCAAATTTCCCAGATCTCAATCTGATCTAGCATTTATGGGATGTGCTGAAACGGCTCCACCTTGTAACTTACAGGACTTCAAGAATTGCAGCTAATGCCTTTGTACCAGATGCCAGAGGACACCTTCAGAGGTCTTAGAAAGGTCCATGCCTTGGTGGAACAGAGCTGATCTAGTGGCACGTGGTGGACCAACAGCATATTAGACAGGTTGTAATACTGTTATGACTGGACAGTATATCATGTAAAGACTCTGCAGGGTGTAACATTCTGGTGAATGTAGGAAAAGAGGCAAAGGTTGAGTCTACTTTGCAAAGGGGTGTATTCAGACAGAGGGGGTAGATACACAGGGCAACAAGGTACAATGGCAAAAGAACATCTACTAACAAAGATTGACTAACAACATTACACAGCTACAGGGCTACAACAACTGGCAAAAGAGAAAACAATGGGAGAAGTGTGTATATATATATATATATATATATATATATATATATATATATATAAAACTGTGTGTGTGTGTCAGAGAAGAAATGGGACACAACTGAGGACACTGATTCTATCAACAGGACCAACATGAGGAGACAGGAATGCAGAAAGCAGGGGAAAAGGGAAAATAATGACATCTAATGGTGGACAGTGAAGGGGGTGACAGGGACAGATCATTACACAAGGCAACTGTGAACGTCACTGGAGCCAGTATATCAGCCATTTAATCTCTATTGTTTGTGCTGCTATATGCCTCTCCACTTCTGTGCTCACCATCATTGCCATCTATGCACACTTGTACTTTAGCTAACAGCTTTGCAAGCAGACAAGAGGTGAGGTGTCTCCTGAAATAAGCAATGTCATTGGCTGTTGATGATCCCTGCATTGTGTAAGTTTGACTTACCAAGATTTGTGCTTATAGATGGACACAGACAGACAAGCTAATGCATAATTGGGACCATAAGCTTATAGCTAGAATTTGTGCTTATAGCTAGTGCTTGAAATTGCCTGAATTAAAAGGATACTGGACATGCAGGGTGCATTTAAACAGATTGTGTTTGTTTCCAACATTCTTAAATGTAGAGTGCATTGTTTTTTTTTCACTTTTCCAAAATTTCTTAATTACGTTATATTTTAGAACGAAGGTGGCACGGTGGTGTGGTGGTTAGCACTGTTGCCTTGCACCGCCAGGCTTGAGATTCAATTCCCACCTTGGGTCTGCATGTGAGGAGGTTGCACGTTCTCCCGGTGCTTGGTAGGTTTTTGCTGGGTTTTCTGGTTTCCTCCCACAGTCCAAACACATACGGGTTAGGTTGATTAGTGTGTCCCAAATTGCCTGTATAGTGTGTGTGTGCCCTGTGCTGGGTTGGTATCCCCTGCCCTATGTGCTCTGGGATGGGCTTCAGACTTCTCCACAACCCTTAACAGGATGAAGTGGTATAGAAGATGACAGACTGACTTTAAAACAATTAGTCAGTTAAAAATAAGACATATGCAGCGCCATATTAACTATATCAACTGATTAACTGATCATCCTGATTATGTAAAGGCAAGATTTTACACAGTTCCATTTAGAAAGAAAACTACTAGTTATGATGGATGACACAGGGTCCTAAAAATCACATTTACTTCTGTCCAGACATTGCTCATTTCAGGCACAGGAAGCCATAAGGACAAAACATTGTGACAAAAGAAGTGTTTGCAGCGGTGTGTGAAAATTGCATGTTCTGCCATGCATGCATGGGTTTCCTGTGGGTGCTTCAGCCTTCCACATTCAAAAAGACATCCAAGTTAGGTTGATCTTAGTGTGTGTATCATGTGATGGGTTGGCACCCAGCCTTCTGCCATAGAATGCATTTTAGAGTCTCCAATCCAGCTGCACACCTTCACAGGTTAAACAATAGATCAATAGATAATTAGGTGGATGTGTTTTTTTTTTGGGGGGGGGGGGTGCTATTGGCTTTTAAAATTAGTTTTATGGGCTCTTTCCCTAGCATTTGCAAATGTGGTTTAAAACTGTTCCGTATTAGTCTGCTGGGGCAGAAAAAGTTTTTTTTTTAAGTTACTTGTAATTGTTTTTTTTTTTTTTCAAGGATAAGAGTAATATTTTGGGAACTTGTTTTTGAAAGTGTGAGAACATTATATCATTAAATCATCATTGCTTTTATATCCATTGGTTTTTCATTATCATAAATAATAAACAAAATGTATTTAATAATTTATACTTATTTATTGTATTACTGTGTTTTAAAATGAGGGACAATGACATTACACAATAAATGTTTTGAAGAAAACATTTTAAATTTATTTACTCACACACTTATTTAAGAATATGTATAGGAAAAACAGACTTTGAAAACAATATTACTCAGTATTGCTTGTGTTTATTTTTTAATGTATTTTCATTTTATCACACCCTGTCAGAGGCTTGTATTTTGGAAAGTTAATCAGTATTTTCACCAGCAATGTTCATAGAACAATATTTTTACAGAAGTATGTGGTTGTCACAAGAGGATGTGGTGCAATCCTCCTCTATCAGGGGGTGTAGATAATCAGAACACTTGGGCAGAACATATCCTGTTCAATTACACCAGTAAGATTTACTCTGTCTTTAATATAGCTTTGTGCAACATGGTTTAACTTCACTACACAGATCTTCCTTAAAGATGTTGTTTACATGCCTGGCGTGAAATATTTTCATGCTGTTTTCTTAGTTTCCCTTCATTCCAAAGGGCTCTTTTGCTTAATTTCAGTGACAATAAATCACTCATTTTATTACACACTGAGAGGAAATTACATTGATTAATCACTGTGGTAATATGAAAATAAATGTTGCTTTTTTACATAACTTATTGCGCAAAGAGGATAACCTTTCAAAGTGCTACAACAACAGTGTTGTGCAGCCTTTAGAAATTGTTTTGTATGACTTAATATACTTAAGTGTACGGTATACAAGTTGATACATTATATATTTAACATAGTAAAAGTACAAGAATATCAAACCAAAATTGTTTTCCTGTTTTCACAGGCTAAGTACATGGGGAATTTAATATACATACATCTATTCCAAACCTCTCTCAACAGCTATAAACAGCTTTTATATAGACTTAAGCCAGTATATCTCCAGCACTAGAAAAATGCATTATTATCATTGAATATTTTAAGTTTGCCCATACATATTTATCATGTTTTAGATGGAAGGACATGAATATTTCTAATTACCTCTTTGTCTTGCTCATGTCTTTTGTTTTGCTTATGTGTTTGACATTGACAAAACCTGCAACTTATTAACCTGTACCATGTCAAGTTATACAAACGCGTCCAGAATTTTAACGAGATATTTTTCTTCTGGATAGAAATTGTAATTTTCAAGGTGAGTTCCTGTCCCTTGGAAAGGGTCCAAATCTTCACAACGACAATCTCCTCCTAATGCAATTTCTACCCCCAATAGCAGGAAACTGCCGCTTTAGAAGTTAGAAGGTTTCTTTGTTGAATAGATTAAAAATGAAAAAAAAAACTCTAATAATGAAATTGCCAGTGATATTTAAGGACAGTGTGTGGAGAAGACAAAATAGTCAGAGCAAGGAGTTACACAACATGGTAACACCCACATGACGGGGCACACTATTCCTATCTTTTAGCAGTCATGAAGTTTTCATAGAAAGAAAAGTAAAATGCACAAAAGCAGGCAAGCAACCACCTTGACCTTAGGGGATACAAAAGGAGCATTTAAAGCACATTTTTATTAAACTATAACAAAAAGCAGACGGGAAAAGAAGCGGTCCGCCTGATCAGGCATATTGGGCAGCCAACAGAGGAGCGCAGTGAAAATATTTTCTGATGTCCAAAAAGCCACAGGCAAAGGCGAGGGAGGTTATATTAATTACGCTAAATTATTTAGAGACACTTGAGCTCTTCCTGAGGAATGCTGGTGCAAAAATGAAGTGAGAGAGAAGCTGAGAGACGCGCCATAAAGGAATTGTGAAGGGCCACTAGCCTTGTCTCAAACATAATTTTTTTCACCCCTCCGAAATTTAACTAACGACAATGAGGAGAAGAGCAAGGTTGTCAGACCAGGTGTAGGGCTGACTCAGGACGATGGACATCAGTTGTCTACAGAGGCCTAACAGAAGTGTTAGTTATTGTTGCGCATAAAATCTGTGGCACCATTAAAAGCTTTTTTTTTCTATAAAAGGTGATGAAGAACCCCGTCACAAGGAGGGTATGAGATTATTTATAATTACTACTTTGTTCAGTCAAAGCTCACAGGCAAGCAAACTGAAGAGCAGAAAAAATTGCAGTTATTCTAACCTTATAATTGGATTTTTAGCATGATAAAAGATACACACCAGGCTTTGGTGAAACCCACAATTTATAATGACATACTAGGCAGCACAAATGTCTTTAATTACTAGTTTTCCTGTTAATTGCTTAATAAGCAGAAAACAATGCTGTCATGCATTATATAATGACTAAAACATGCCACCCCCCCCCCCTTTCTGTAACTAATTGAAGACTTCTGTGACTTTGATGAATGTGAATAATTACACACGAATGTGAATAATTAAATATTGGCAAAGCAGTGTTGGCTATGTTTGTTTTTGTCAATCACTTTTATTTTTAAACTGTATTATTAGTAAATCAAATGTTTGAAACTAGCTTTTAAGAAACAAGCTGTTTTGGAAGTTAAGGCAAAGTTTTTTCACTAAAGCTGGCTGACTTGAGAGAGGAACACTCATAATTATAATCACGTAATGTCAAAATATGTAAATTTCACACAAGCACCTGATTGCTGTTTGAGTTTTCACCACAGTACACACTGGTGTGGAATATTTGTTCACTGTCTCATGTTTTACAAAATAAATGAAGACGTTACACACCATCATGAGGTTTCTCTTATTGGTTGTACCAGTTTAAAGTCAATAATGTTGTCTACTATATTCAAAAATGCTGATTTAAGTAAAATTAAAAGAATGTTTCTGTTAGCCTAACTAATGCAGCTTATTTGTGAAAGGAACTGAATGCTTAGACAAGAAAACAAAACCAGAAATCACTCTGCTTCCTGGTAAAATATACCAGCAGCAGAAGGAAGCAGAGAAAGGCTGCCTCCTTCTCTATGAATTAATGATCCATGAGAAAAACAGATTTGTATGCAAGTGTCTCTCTGTCCACATCTGCACAACACTACCTGACTAATGGCCTGCGCAATGTGTGCAATAAATTTGTGCTTCACCTTCATAGCTCCCCTCAAAAGCTTTTTGAACAAAGTGCATATGACAAATCACCAAAATGCATGTATGTCGGACAGCCGCTGGGTCGCTCTCACGGGTTGAAGACAATTAGAAGTACTGCAATCCTGGTACAGCACCAGGCTGTAGTCAGAATGTCAGCTGCAAATATGTGCACGACATCATTATGTGTAGGAGACACTTACGGCCTCCTGTCCCAAATACGTAAAAGAAGCTTTTTTGAACACACAGTACAAAAAGAGTTAGGATAGGCCTGGGCTTGAACAAATCACCTCGGAGATCTGAGGAGACAGGCCTAGCACTGAGGCAGCTGCATTAACCCACCCACAGTTATTTATTCCCATTAATAAGTTAAGTACCTTTACTCTGCCTGTAACATGGTTTATAGTGCAGTATGATATATGAATTGTACTGTTACACACACCGTAACTAGATAAGCTAATGTTGTAATTACATTAGCATTGCTTGAGTGCTTATGACACTGCAGTCGCTTTATCTTGGTTTTCCTCGCTGTAGGGGTCATCAGGAATCATGCGTCCTGGACCAACGCTTACTAAAGGTGCGCTCATTCACACAACGGATATGCAGCACAGCTCTAGAAGAATCTCAAACTGAAAATGGGCTTTTGATCAGGTAAACACATTAATAGAGCCTACCGATTTCATCTTAAATTTCACAGGAGGATAGCTCAAACTGTGTAATGTTACACCCTGGCCAACCACTTCACCCCCACTCCCTGCTGCAGGCCATTGGACGGTCTCTCCACCAAGCCTGAACAAGATCCCCTGACAACTGGCTTACCCACAACTGTCAGATCAGCATGGTTACTCTCAGCGTTTAGACGGTGCATTAAGCACAATCTCTTCTCGCTGATCTTAAGAAGTCTCCTGCCACTGTTGTTGTAATCCATTGGAGTTATTGTGATCTGACTGCCATTTATGTAAGGATTAAATGATACTGTTTCCCTGCCTATACCCCAAGTGAAGGTTTTACTATTGTGTGCTGTTTATCTGCAGAATGGATAAGGTAAACAGCTATACAGGAAACAATAACTAATTAGCTTATTACCAAATAGCCAGCTGTTGCCAATGTTCCCACTGTTCTTGGTTATGTTTACCTAATTTGTGTTTCAATAATACAGCATCTACGTGCTAAATATTTGGGATCTTGATCTTTATTAGATCAGCAATAGGTCCAGTGCTACTTTTTATAGCCTTCACAACACAAGGTTACATCTTCATCATATTGCTACAAGTTTTCAATTTCCACTTGTGAAATTTAATTAAATTTAATTCACCAAATTTACATGGGAATTAAAATGGGACTTTAGGAGAATTGAAAACATTAACTAATCATATTAAAATTAAACCAGAGAAAGTGTTAATTGTTGCTGAATATACCAAATCGTGAGAAACAATTAGGCTTTTGATTATGCTGTGTTGCTGTGTTATGCTGCAGTTTCTTCACAGAAGTCTACACACTAATTATAGTCATTCAGCTTGTAAATATACAAGAAACTAGTGATTAAAAATCTATTTTATCATGTTTAAGGTGACACGGACTGTAGGCCTAATTTTTATACAGCAATTAATATGTGTATTAACAGTTATATTTATGTTCATATAATAAAAAATATTCTAAATGCCTGCTATGGAAGGTATTTCTGAAATAAAATTAAAATTAAAGATAAAAACTTAAGGCGGCACCACATTCACCATGAGGTCGACTTTGTCTGCAGGGAGCCTGAGAGTGCTGAAATAGGAAAAGGTCGCTTATGATCCTGAGCAAATTACCACAATTTACTGTAACATAATAACTGCCTCAGCAGCACAGTGACTCAGTGGGGAGCATCTTCACCATGGGCCTTCAGGGCTGTGGGTTCAAATTTAGCCCTGCATGTGTACACTTTGTCCTCTCATTGTGTGTGTGTGAGTGTTTAGCTGCTTCAATTTTCTCCCAAATTCCACAGACATGCAGTTCAGACAAATTAGTGGTGAGGTGCCGTAAACTGGAGTCCTGTCCAGCATCGACTCCAGGTACTCTGTAAACCAAACTTTAATAAAAGGTTCCTAAATGAAAGAGTACTTGCTGCTACAAGAATACAAGGACTACCAACTGTTGCTCTTCTGGTTTTGGTTTTGGGTACCAAAAGCCTCCAGCCAAAGGAGCTGTGTGAATTTGTAAATGACTAACTGAAATCTGTTTTCAAGTAAAGTCTATTGCAATTAATCTGCAAATGAGATCAATCTAAGTGATAACCTCATCATCAAGACTTTGTGACTACTGCAATTAACATAGAAATTTATGATGCAGATGTGGGTTATTTTTCTCTACAAGAAGGATGGAAAGAAAGGAAGACAGGTGACAATGCTGGTGGCTTTTTATGTATTTATGATGGTTTTTCAGTATTTTGTAACTCTTGTGTTTTAATACTGCTAAGTGAATAAGTTATGGAATGTGAAAAGCTGGTATTACCTCCATCTGGAAGGCTACATATAGGTGGCATGGCAATCATTTCTGAGGCATTTGACTTTGACCTTGTGCCTCCTATATTCAGCATTTATTCAGACAGCAAAGTAAACATATCACATCCAGTTGTGAGGAACAGGTAGAATTAGGGGAGCTGTGAAGCAAAGCAGGGTCATGTAGAGTCACCGACGTTGTGTTGAAAAAGGCTAACACTGAGGCAGAGTTTGAGGAATGTGAAGCCAGATGCCAGTTTGTCGGGATTACCGCTACTCAGAGCTGTCATGAGTAAAGTCTGAGACGACTGCAGGCTGGTAAGGGCTTCTCATGTCTTTGGCTAATCATGAAAAATGTAGTTTAGGTTTTATACTTGATTGCACTATTTTGGTTCCTGGGTTCCTGGTTGGACATTGAGTAGTGATGCTTTACATAGACTTAGTGTCTACGTACACACACACACACACACACACACACATATATATATACGTACACACTAAGAGAGAGAGATTGCTTTTGCTGTTAAAATTCGAATGTATTAACCTGATGGTTTTCAAAAAGAAAAAAACTTTTATCTTTAATTCCCTTCAGATGTTGCAGACACAAATTTTTGGAATTTATATATAAATATGTTATTATATTGAAAATTACATGGCTTACATTGTGAATAAGGTATTTATATTTGTCTATTATACAGTATTAAAAATTATAATATTGTTTATTCCAAGAGGGAATAAGATCCTATTTCATGAAATTGGAACAAACACTTTCTCATAAATAACCATGTCTCATAAGACTGCTGGAATACAAAAGCCAATATTCTGTGTGTTGTGTCTAATACAAATTCAAATATTGTAGCAGATATTGATCCATAATGAAACAGTCCTGTTAAATTAACATGAAAGTTAATAATCCTGTGTATCTCTAATAAGCATATCAAGTTGCAAATAAATAAATAACTGTATCGTAATACCGCCACAAAATATTATATATTTCTATAATACGAGCACAAAAACCGAGTGAAGAAAAGGTATAGTGGTTATGACACAATTTGTTATTTTAACCCTTGCATATATGAATTATGAAAGAAAGCCACAGTCAAGATTTTTGTCCACGTTGTTTTTTTTTTTTTGTTTTTTTTGTATTCTTTGGGCATGAAAATGAAAAACTGAACTTCGTTTTCTCTGAACAAACATTTTTCAGTGAGTTCTTCACATGTCCTCTCGAGTGGACTGCTTATAACACAGCTTTTAAACAGCTGGCCACTGTAGTAACCCCTATACATGAAAGATAAAAAAAAAAAAATCTAACAAACAGGAGTGAAACTTAATATCCACATTGAAAACTCTATTGAAGAATAGAGTTTTTATTGCATCGATTAGTTATCTCTATAATTGTACACTATAACATCAGTGTGTCATAATATACAACTTGTCATAGTGTTCTTTTTTGTAATAAAATTGTGACAAGCAATGGAGAAAAAACACAGATTATTGGGTAATTTATGGTACAACCGGCACGTCGCGTCGGCAGCATGACTCATAAAACCAAAAGTGGACGGAAAGTGCAAAAAACCAGTGGAATGTTGTGTCGTTACCATGATCGGCCTGCCTGCGTTAGGTATATTGTAACGGACCGTCAAATCGAACTATCTTCCCGACCCTGGGGGTGACGTCACCGTCAATGCAGCCCTCTTGCTGCGACATGCAGCGGCCGCTACAATATTAATTGAGAACTACAGTCGAAAGTGACAGAAATACGTGTTTCATTTTGTGATTCGATCGTTTACAGTGGTCTTTGGAAAAGTCCTGCAGTGATACAGCGATCAGTTCGCCTGCAAACATATTTTTCACACACTTGCTAATTGCACAGCTGTACATGTAGAAAGAGCATTATTTACTTCCCGCTGAGTGTGTCCAAATGACTTACGACCTTTCTGTGAGAAAGCAGAAAGGGCTAGCGCCGAGTCAACAGATGTCTTAATTGATTAGCTTGCAGACACTTTCCGCAAATGAATGCTGCACTTGTCACAAAGGAGATTCAGTGTCACAGACTGATACGTCGGTAAACTGAGATCACGCTGAATCACAAATCGAACGTAAAGCAAAGAAGATCATTAATTTTATTTACATTTATGTTACATCCTCGTGTATTTTTTAATTAACGAGATGTCAACAATAGGTAACTAATAAACATACGACGTTTAACATTTTAGTAGGAAACCCGTAGTTGTCTCTGTACACAGAAGATGTTTCACAAAAGAGTCTGTGACCGTATCCTCAGTGGATAGTGGAACCGTGCAGGACCTGAAAGAGAAGCAAAGAAAAAAAAAACTGGTTCCAGTATTAATCCATTCATCTTATTTTGACTGAGTAGCCACCACTAAGTGATCGCAGCAATGATATTGATACAAAAGCATGGCTGAGGTCTGTTGAGCTCCTACAATTACTGCGTTATCATTGGCCGCCTGGAGAAGATAAGGACTTATTGCAGTAATCGTTCCAACACTGCTGCTGGATTCGGAACCCGAGGCCATTTTCCCCCACTTTCACTTTAGTTCTGTTCGTTAGACCCAAAAATGAGACGTTTAACCTTGGGGTGATGTCTCAGGCAGTAATTTAAAGAAGCTGCATTTTTTTCCTGGGGATTTCACATTTTGTTTTATTATTTCTTTCTGACATTTGGTGAAAATAAATGTGATCTGGTAAAGCTAAAGAATTTTCTTTTTCAAGAAGAATGTTCTAAGATGACAAATAGGAGCTTGATTTTCCTTTGTTTTATACATCAGTATAGCATTGTAGTTTACATTGTATTCCACTGTTAGTCAGAATCATTCCATAATGTGCTCTTTATACATAATTAATTACAATTTTGTCATACACTGTAATTCAGAATGATATACAATTAGCATTATTAACATAATCATCCCAAACCATAAAGTGTTCTTAATAATGCACTGCATCCAGGTCAGTGTATAATGCAATGAGGATTTTCCTCCTGGTATTTGTACTTGGTGTAGTTACAGCTATCAGCTAGAAGTTTTACATATTAAAAGATGAGGAATTCCTCTTAAATTTTTGATTATTAGGTTGACTTGCTTTGAATTTTCAAAATAATGTGTATATCCTAAAATACATGTATCCATAGGCCATACTACTGTAACAGCAGTGTTTTGCTTATCCAAATATTAAACGTATAATCTGAAGCACTAAAGCAAATCGTTTTTTCTTGTTTCATTTAAATGGTGTGAGGCGTTGGTGCATTATTATTCTGTACAGACTTTTCTTATATTTCAATTTATTTTGATATAGTGCCTTTTACAACAGGTTGTCTCAGACCGCTTTACAGAAGGAAATTACTGATAATATATGAACAATATGAAGAATCCTTCAAGTATGATCTATGTGAGTTATGTTCTGTGGTGTGGTCGTATTTGATGTTGGTTGCAAGGAGACTAAATAACGTTATAAATTGCATGTGCTGTTCAGTTATTACTAATACATCTTCCAAGGTTTCACAACTTTTTTAAAAAATCTGCAGTTGTTGTGACTAATATAGGGGGGAATGTTCTTATATGAAATAAATTTAGCATATAATTTAATTGTTTCTGTAGAAGTACATTTGATGTGGTCACAGCTTTATACTGTGTTCCTTAAATGATGGCTATCATTTTTATTTCACACAATTTATTCATGTAATGAACAATCAAAACTGAGCAAAATGGCTGCACACTGTGTGTGAAAGCTCACAGGAGCAGAATTTACGTCCTCACCTGTGTGAGAGGTTTTGAATATTTAATGAATGTAACGGAAGCGGGATTCATTTCAATATTCAGAATTTCACACATTCTGTAATATGTTGTATAATAGCACGTGCTTGACTGCTGAGTTGGTCAGACTGGTAACTATAACAGTGTTGTATACAAGTATCAGTTTGTATAGGAATGGCATAATGAATAGTAAGTGGTGTCATTATGTGCATGCTAAAAGAGGGTTAAACGTGTTTTATGAAAGTTATTTAAAATTAACGTTTATTAACATTGTACGTGCATATATAGTAGTCTACTGTGTGTGCGCGCACGCGCGTGTGTGTGTGTTGTGTCTGTGTGTGTGTGTGTGTGTGTGTGTGTGTGTGTTGTACTGGATTAATAAGAAGGCACATAAAGCATCATGGTTTGTCACTGACACGTTCCGCAGTGGAACTGAGGGGAGGGCGTCTCCCACTGGGGTGTTAAGATGGGCCTTTTTTCAAGGCTAACCTGTGATAAAAGGACGGTTATGGAGCAAGGCCAGGTGCTGGGTGGGCTTGAACCTCGATAACCTGAAGCCAAACAAGCATCCGCAGCTCAGCCGGTGCGCTAGTATTACTCTCTGTTTTGTTAATTTGTTCTGTGTTGTCTGTGCTCAAAAATTTTCATCAGCATGTATCAGCCTCATTACTTGTTCATGTTTATGCAGATTCCTGTATGAATTGAGGAGGAATGCTGCCGTCAGTCCTCTCTCTGTATTCATGGACATGTTTTAGATATTCAGTCGACATTCATCCTCCTGCTATTGGTACATTATACACGCCACAGTTCATCAGTCATTTCAACATGAGATTTTAATTAAAAAATAACAAATTTTTAACAGTGAGACCACTTTTGTGGGAAGACTGCCTTAAAAAGAGCATCCCAGTTTGTAGTCACACAACAAATCTTATATTTTATGGTCTGGAGTAATTTCCAGTGATATTTTTCAGGGCGACCTTGGCCGAATGACCCAAATTTTGCTGTCACCCCACCCCAGCCAAGACACTGCATGGCAACAGTATGCCTCTTCTCTGCTCTAAATGTGCCTTTCTCCTATAATCACAGGTTTTTGTGAATCCGTGTCCAGCCCCACATGCCGTTCCATGTTATGACAGGTGAAGTGCGTTGCAGAGTGCGTGATTGCAGGTATTGGCCAGGACGGACTTCTCTTGTCCTCCCATGCTCTTCCTAACAGCCACTCTGCGTACGCCCCAGGCTATCATCAGGCCCCGGCGGGGGAGCCTCAGTAGTACAGCAAGACACTACTGTTTGGAATGAAGCACTACTGGATCTTCACCACTCTTAAGGCTGATGAAGTGACTGGGCTTATAAAAGAACTGACCAGAAACTGGACAAATCATAACCTCTGTGATCCTAATGGACAGGAAGGATGTTTGAAAGCACTGATCATTCGTGCCTGCTCAGTTCAGAAAATATGGGGTTTTAGCTCTCAAGTTCCAAACATCCAGGCAGTGAGCTGTGAATCTCCACAATAACATTGTATCGTCTTCTCAGTGTTGTAGGAAAAGTCTGTGCAATCAGTAAAAATATGTTTAAATTTTGTTGAAATGAATAGACCTTGTGTTATATCCAGAAAGTTGGGTAACACTGTTATTGTATGGTGTATGGTTGAAGATGTGCTGCTGTATTATGTATATTCCATGTTTGAACACCAGGAAGGCTCCTGTAAGCTGCAGCTGCCTGAGTGACCCGAGCTCATTCCAGGTTGAATAAACAGATACGATGCAAGCACATCTGCCACAGCAGAACAAGACACATGTCGCCATCCCACTCTCTCAGTCTAAACACGTCTATAAGCACCAAGTTTTTCCAGCATTCCTCTCTGCTCACAAGCCCAATTAATCATTTGCTTGCAAATACCATTATTGCTGTCAGAATGACCATAAACACTGAAGGTCCCACATCCATCACAGAAAGAACTGGGCAGTAAACAATTTATGATATTGTCTTTTGGTTAATGAGGACGGAGATCACCTACTGTTGCAGGACCATTAAAGTGAGCACAGTGCAGCACTGACACTGAACATCTGCAGGCCAGGGAGCTTTCTGCAGTAAAGGGGAAATGGACGGATATATTTAAGTATGTCTACAACAGCAAAACTCAGGTGAATGATAACTGGCGGAGACATAACTGGTCTTTCTGTAATATTGCTGCATGTTGAGTACAGTTCTTAGATGTAATCTGTCATAATTTTTTTGTTGTTTTTTTATAAAAAAGCTTTATGTTGCAATAGCTTGCATTACGTTTTTCAGTAGTAATTCAGGTTTACTCACAATGTGGCTTGTAAGTATAAAACGTAATGTGCCTATAAAAGTAGTTCTAAGACATTTTTCAATTGTATTACTTGGTGGTTTGGCTGTAGCAATTTGATATCTTTGCTGAGATTCAATTTATTTAGACATGAAGATGTGAGACATATGAGTATACTGAGTACAATTACAGTGTGATATTCCTAAATATTGTATGCTATTCTTCGGGGTTCATGATGACTGTTTTGCACATGGATGGTGGAGACTTAATATACTTTTGTTGAATGTTCAATGTTTCCTCTTTTACTGTAATTGGATTAAACTGCTGTAAATGGCTGATCTTGTACTTTAATGTACATATTCTTTGTTTTCCAGTGATGTCATATCTCCATTCACTAGCTGATATATTTTAAACTGTGAGCTCAAATAACGTGTTACCTGTGCACTCCAGTTAAACCATGAAGCAAGCATTTAACTCCATACAGCACTGCAATGAGCAAAACATGTGCATGGTATTGGAACCTATGCCTACGATTAATTCTGAATGTAATTATACACAAGCCCTTCAGTCTACATAACGTGAGTGTGATTTTAAAAAGTAATAAATAATTTACCATAACTTTCTTCTCCTTCTAATCCCTTTGATGTTTTACATGGCATGTTGGACCCGTGGCCCTCAGGAAAGCAGGGGAATGCCGTGGCTTCTGCTCTCTGGCCTCAAAGAGCTGTCCTCTGCCCTAGCACCAGCCCTCCTCCCCCCAGCCCTGCTTCCACTCTCATTTCAGATCATTAATCTCCTGCCCATGCTTAAATACGGTGCCCGCAGGGCCTGGGAATCAATAGTGAAACAGCTATCTCATTGGAAAGCTGGTGTAGGACAGAGCACAGTAATGGGGTGACAGCAATTTCCATTAGTACACTAATTGTTTTAAGTTGAAGCAATGCAGTTAAAATAGAGGGCATATTTCTGAGACCAGAATTTCATTAGATGTTTGTTGAAGGTATGCTGTAGTTCAGCTGCCTTTCTCTCTTCTACAAAACACACATATTTCTTGCTGTCACCTAAGGATTAAGGTCAAATGATGTTT
Organism: Chitala chitala; assembly: GCA_025773905.1. Lineage (NCBI taxonomy): Eukaryota > Metazoa > Chordata > Actinopteri > Osteoglossiformes > Notopteridae > Chitala > Chitala chitala. Next base: position 29,023 of record JABJVR010020967.1, read on the forward strand.
GAACCAAGATGTTCAATATGTAAAATATGTCGGCTAGGATGAAGTGAAACAGATTCCAGCCATCGTTTGCATTTCAGTTCAGATGGTATACAAAAATAAATCCATAGCCTTTAACTGAAAGCTATTGCATATTAAACATGGAAAAAAGACAGAAAGTCATCAAACATTTACTTTCAAAGGGAATATTTTTAACTACCATATCAGAAAGCATTTGAACGATTACCTGGCTAACTTTATTTTTATGAACTTTATGCTTAAAAGACAGAAATACAGGCCTACAAATGCACAAGCGTTTCTTGAAAAGTAACTTTTTTTAAGTCTTAAAGACAAGTCTGCAAACAGGAAAACAAAATAAAAGAGAAATACAAATGAGTAAATAGCCACAGAAAATTAAACAATGAAAGATCTCCCCTTAAAAGCAAAAGCTTCACAAAATGCCTTGATGTGTTTTTTTGAAAATAAAATTTACCCAAACATTGTTGCTTGAAAAAGAAAATGAAGAGATTGCCTTTTCAATTCTGTAAAAGTGAGCAAGGAGACTTTATTCTGTTTGAAATGACCCACTTTTCACCCTGGGTTATGGTTTTTTTGTAACGATGCTTCGTAAACAGAGATTCTTTAAACAGCTTTGGAGAGCTCAAAGCAGGCTACAAGAAGCCACAATCTTAGCATGTCATTGGTTGAAAGGCACGTGGGCCCATGTGGTCTGCAAAAAGCCCTTCATGATGATGATGCTGAATTGATCAACGTTTTGAAAATTACAAAATAACTGTTAAACAGACAGCGTAGCTTGCAAATTTTCCTTCAGAGATCTCACAAATCCATGCATAGAAATAAAAATGTTAGGCTCCCATGTTAAAAATGGAATGTGTCCTCAACACAATTATACCTCATGTTATGTTATATCAAGAACTGTTTCAGATGTCTTTCTAACAGCCATAGCTTATCAAACCCATCCTCTCGCCTACCTAGATTCATCCTGTTCATCTGGTTTTGTGTGGTAAAATTCCAAGTAAATAAAGCATCCCTTTGCAAAAATGTCCCCAACAGGAAGGCACCTGTTTGCATTAGAAATTCTTAAATAGGTAAATAAGAATACGGTGTTCATAAGGAGGTAATTAAAATGCTTAATCTATTAGGTGACAGTTTGCCAGATAGCAGAACTGCATGCATCAGGTGTAGACAAGTATCCCACATTGCAAGATTTAGCAATATCATACATTTTTCAACACTTTTCATACAAATTGCACAGCCATCCTTGGTCTTCGATGAGACCCCCTAGTGGGCCGTGCCCCCCTCCCCACTTGAGAAGCACTGGTTTAAGACAATTCTGTGCTGATAATTTGCAAATCATCTACAATTACCTGGTAAATTGGGTAAAGTCCTTTATTTTTCTGTAAAATTAATTTATTGAAACAGCATTTAATTTCCACAAATAAGTGCGTAGATTTTCTATAACAGAAAAAAAGTTTGTGGGTATAAATAATTTGGTTGTAGAACTCTGTCAAGCCCTTGATTTTTACAACTTTAAAATCAAAGTATAAATAATTTCTTCAGTGGTCAATATAAACATATAATATTTTTGCTCTTTACACATACAGACATTTCACTGAGTTTTTGCAACAACAAATAATGCCTGCACTGTTTGTACTGTACAGTATAATCTCCTGAGCTCATCCTGAGTTCAGCATCAGAAGGTATCGCACCCACCTGTAACATCTTTCAGAAATTCACCAAACCTAAGTACTTTCCACCTGGCTATGAGTTAAAAGTAATGTGTTTGCTTTTTTAAACAATCATACTGATGCCATCTATAAATTTACCATGGTTATTGTGAATAAATACTATAGTGCTTTTTTAGCAAAGAGATAAATGCATACTTTGTAAATTAATGAATTCTGAATTGTAGCATTTAGAAAAATTAGCTATAATTAATTTATGGGTATACAGCAGTTTGAGCCCAATCAATTTTTACATCTGACTTGAAATTAACATGTTGTTAACATGATGTTATTCCAGACTCAGCTGGAATAGAGAACAACACCTCTGGCCATCACACGTGTGAACATAAGAACACTGAAAGCTAAAGTAAATATCCCGAGCCTGTGACCTGACGCAAAGTGATGAGAGGGAGAACTGAATAAATTGGATTTCCTCTTTTAGATTCTCATGTCCTCATCTCATTTTTGCAGGACGTGCATGTTTGAAATATTTCTCATACGTTTTAGGAATTTAAGGCTATTTGTGTCCAACACAGTTACTACAGCCTTAGTAGCCTGAGAGATGACTTTAAAAAACCTGTGATTTCTTCTGCTTATTTAAGGATCAGTAAAGTCCCAATGGCATCAAGCTTACTGTAGAAGCTGTTTGAAAATATCAAACCAAGAGTCATGTTTTTATTATTATTGCATTTCAGCAACTACAGTTGAAAGAAATGAGAATCACGTTTACATGGGAACAGTCAGGTAGATTCATAGCTTTGTTCCTCATAGATGAGGGACTCTTGTTAAGGCATTTTAAACATAGCTTTTTAAATAAAATAAATAATATCAAACTGTTATAATTTAATCCAGAAGTGTTTAAAATGACAATAAATTTCAGGTAGATACTTTAATGTGATGAAAAGCTTGTGTTAAAATTGAGCACAATAGCACTATATTTCGATCTCTTTTTTGGTTAATACTTTTTGTCATTTCACGTGAACGAGAAGGGAAAATCAGAATCGGAATGAGAATATAGAAATATTCATAATTTTAATTTAAAGAAAAAGGTGGCATGCCAGGTCTACGCAAAGTTAAAAAAAAGATGGCACTCAATCTAAAGATGAGGTGACACAGGCAAGGAAGTAAGGGACTCATTGTGACCTTTGACCTTACAGCGGAAGGTTTGTTTTACAAACCACTCATGCCAAGAGAATTGACAAGGTCTTCTACAGTAGCAGTGCAATGAATGGGCCCGGTACAGAATACACAGTGGTAATGGGTTGTATGTTCAGTGAATAGTTCATCATTATTACATCCTCACCACATCTAATGAAGTCAAACTATATTATCTGCCTCACATTACATTTTCTAACTATTGCCCCCCTTCTTTTTTTTTAGAAACATAAAAGGACAAAAATGCATATGTGATTATATATTAGTTTCGTATACAGTATGAACAATGGGGACCATAGAATCAGTATGGAACAATTCGCACAGTCCTGCAGGCAGAGTGGACAATAAAAAAACTGCTTGAAGAGAATGCAACAAACATCTGATTAGCAATTACAATAAGTCTAGTTGCTGTCCCTGAATGCCCTGCAATAAATTAAAAAGATGTTATTGCTCCAAACAATGATCTCAATTCATGTATGTCTCAGTTACTATTCATTTTATCTGCTTTCCCCAGGCAAATGTGTTCATTCAAGTTAATATTCCTTTGCCTACGCTTTATGTAAGCCCTTTATATACTAGTCAGAAAACCATTTCCATAGCAAAGGGTGTGAGCCAAGGTAATTATTTCACTAATGTTTATCACTGGTCTTATTACTTAAGGTCAAATGATCTACATTTATACCAGAAAGCATAGAAACAAATTAAAAGATACTTTTCTTTGAAACCTTACACCCACAACATTTTTCTCAGCGATCTGCATTATGGCCTGTATAAATCCTGAATTTCTGAAGCACCCCCTCTCCAGAAGCAGTCGGAGGGAGCATAATTAGCCATGCATTTTATTTCCATATAGAATGAGTTATTTTTCTCCAAGTTGCAGTGGAGACTGACTTGATCGCTGCAGCTGTCAAAATACAAACACAAAGGTAAGACTGAAGGCAATAGTGACATTGAACAAGGTCAGTTTTCAAAGGTGATAATCATTTAGTATTTCAAATAGCTGTTCACATGGTTTTGAGATCACTATCCAGCTAATATACACGAATAGCATTCAATACCAGCTTAAAAACGTTGTTGTACAGTTGTTATAGGAACAATCTGAAACAACCATAAATTTGTGAGAAAAATTAAACGAAACTAATTAATAAAATCAACTGGGTAAGCAAGAAGCCCATTTACAAAAAGCTGCGCTGATGAAACAGGACCAGGTCACTGTTTGGGACATAGTTGTGCTAATTGGTTCCTTAGGCAGGTGTTGAACATATGAAATGCTAATTAGATAAAGTCACCTTGAACATATTTAAAAGGCAGTAGGTAATATAGGACTTAACCCAGCCACGTGGACTTAATATGCTGGTTCCAAGCCCAGGTAAAAGGGCAAGGCTAGGGAAAGACCTGTTGACCTACCCTGTAAGAAGCTCGCCACGAAAATTTTATGGAAAGGCTCTCAATGAATCACTGAAAGTCGGGTACAGCTCAATGGATAACATCATCACCGTCATCTATATAGAACCTAATTCTCTTTCACTCACTCAACAGTGTTTATCAGCTCAGTGTCAAGTAGATTAGAGGACAGAGGACAGGGATTCTAAAAACCATTCAGTCAGTCAACAAAAACCAATTTCAATGAAACTGGAAATATTTTGACAGTTAAAAAAAAATGTTTTCCATGATTTATCTAAATTTTCTATATGAAAAGTGTTCTATTGGTGGTCTAACTATTGATGCCGGCAGGACAATTAATATGATGTCATTTCAGCATCGGTTTGTCATACTTGGTGCATATTAGGGCCTCTGGGCGGTTGCTAAATGGTGCTTATGGGGTGTTCTAATTTACCAGGATTAATAACGCATACTAAAGTAAAATTCTTAGTTTGCGTACTACTATGTATGTACAATTTACAGTCAGATTTGTTGAGATTCCTTCGTTAAGATTAATGACACTATAGTACAATTCCTCATCTTTCTAATCCCAGTCAGCCCTAATTAGTCCACTGTCTCCAGTTTTATTACTCTTGATTACACTGATTTAAGGCAATGCAAACTGTCGTATTGACTGGGTTACTGTGTTACCGAATAACACCACCCCCAAAAAACATAAATGCACATTGTCCTGGTTGTCCTTTCAGGTGTGTGACATTTTCACTGTCGGCACTCCCTTTAAGCATGACAAAATGTCAGAAAGGCTGGCAGGAAGATCGGTTTAAATTCCTTCTCATTTTCCTGTTCAGATACTACACTCACAAATATAGGAAGTTTAGGATTGTAAGGGCATACAGAAGTATCAAGGTAATGCTGAAAAAAATCTTACTACATACATATAGTAAAGCACAACTAAATGGTGCAAACGTGACAATCAATACTCATTTTCACACTGATTTTGTAGTGATCCACAACTGGATTCTTAACTACTTGTTGTGAAGACCACAGGTTCTCATTAGTGCGCTATACTGATAGATGACATGATATTCAAGCTTATGAGAAGAAAAAAAAAAACTGGGTTTTTTTTCCTCATACACAACCATTCACTTCTCCCACTAGATAGAAGAAAAAAAGGTCAAGGAATATGAATTCAGAGACATATCATTTAGATAACTAGCATCATGTCAGATACGTGAGAAAAGGAAACGTATAGTACACAATTCAATGTATTTTGTGATTTTTATACATTTTATTGTATGGAAATGTATGTATAGTGTTTGTGCAACACAGTAAATACAGTACAGCTCCTCTCACAGAGGAAAAACAAAAGTTTGGCAACTACATGATCAACAGAAGTTTTGTAAGTAATATGCTTTGACAGTTTAAGATATACATACACACATACATATAGAGTTTTTCCTCACACTGTGAAGTTACCTGTGTTCTTACATCCACTGTTAATTCCTTGTAATACCCAATTCATTTCAGTAAAGCCCCTTGAGGCAACTTGTTGCCAAAGATGCAATATAAAAATAAAGTGAATTTAATTTTCTTTAAAATTATTAAAAATTTATTTAAAATCTATATAGCTTAATCAGCCAAGAAAAGCTATGGCATGAAAAATGAGCCAAGACACCAATGAGGTAAGGTATGCATCCAATCAAATGTAACTTTGGAATAAAAGGTTTATTCACGTTGACATTTTTAAGGTGTTACTTGGCATTCACTGTAACGTCAGTCTTAAGTTCAAAGCCACAGCACTGCCATCTCCTCCACAGCAGCAAGGTTCAATGCTTGAATACACTCTGAGCGCAACACCGTGCTGCTCTGCGGTTTGGCCAAAAACCAGCAGACCAGTGAAGCATCAGTCTCAAAGCTCATTTAAAAGACTAAAAAAGGCTACTGTCAAAACTGCTTTGCATCTTCTCAAGGTTAAAAAAAATAATAATAAAAAAATCTTAAAAACTGACACTATTCTTAAAACACTACATAGTGTAGAACAAGGACATCAGCTCCATATGTCTTGCAGATAACGCTTTTCCTCCCGCAGTCTTGCCACTGTGTTCATGGCCTCCAACTTATCTACCTGCAGTTCCTTCTCAATTATGTCCATCAGAGTGTTGTTCACATCCTTTGCCATGTTCTTTGCATCCCTGGAAAAGACAGACGGCAATAGAATTTCAGCATGTTCACCACCAAGTCAGTTAGCAAAGACAGCTCTAATCAAATTTGTATGTACCGTTGTTATGATACAGCAGGTCAGGCTCTCACACACACACACACCCACACACACACACCCTTTAATGCAAAGGCACGCACACTCACCCACACACGTAGAAGTAGCCTTCTTGTTTGAGAAGAATTTCGCCGATCTGCTGGGCATAAAGTTTGAGGTTGTCCTGCACATACTTCGGCCGGGGTTCTGCTCCTGTTCCCTCATTCACATCCCGGGAGAAGCACACCTTCAGATGGGTCAGAGTGCCACTTGCAACAAAGGTCTCCAGTTCCTCCCTGCAAGAATAAGAGTCAACAACATTTTCTTCTTTTCTTGGCTATACACTGACCTTCCAAATGAGTGATTTACATAATACTGAAGTATTTAATTTCTAGTATTACTGAAACAGTATGAAACAGTGATTAATTAATGGCTTATTTACACACCCTATATTTTCTCTGTGCTGTCTTGCTATTAAAACCCTACCATTCCACCCAACTGTTGTTTTAAATGCCAAGTCCCTTTGTAGCAATTGAACTTGAAGACCTTGCTCCTCAGAAATACCTCTAGCTCTGCCCATATTGGCCTGGAAATTACAGGTCTGATCATGCTAGAAAGAAGCATTCTCACATGACAGAAGTTCTCCCTGCAGAGCCCCTTCCTAGAGACGAGCTCATATGCTCTGCTTGGAAGATGCCCCCCTCCACGGCCGAGTTACAGTGGCAGCTTCAGTATTCATTACCATTTGAAAATCATTAGCATTTCAGGTTAATATGAAAAGGTTTGCTGTGTCGCAGTCAGAAACCTGCAGCCCTCCTTCAGAAACCCCTGAGCTCTTCTGCTTCGTGATATTTGATGTCAGAAAAAAAAAAAAAAAAAAAAAAAACACAATGAGTGACGCGTGACCTTCATCACGCTCCGGGTGACCCAGTTCGCAGGAAGAAACGCAAATTGCCAAAAAAAAATTGCAAACTGCAGGAGAAAGGGTCTGGCTGTCTGGATTAATTTAGCAGACCGTGGGTCATATCGATTTCAGCTCCTTATACAGATGTCAAGTGCTTGGGTTGATTAGGAATTTATGCATGTGGCTCTGCTGTCATTGTACAATGCTATCTATTTGAAAGTCAGACTTAGGACTGAACAGTTTTTGCAATATTAATACATGTTTAGGTATCAGATCTTGCTTTGAACATTCCACAGCTTCTCAGTTCCTCACCGCCAACCCTTTACACTTATTTTGTAAACACTGGTACTTTTGGGTTATATTGTGCCAAATTAAGCTCTAAACAACACGCATTTAAGTAAAACCCAGGCAGTCTAGCAGGCATTCAGCAAAATTCGCTTTAATACAACTTGTCACTTCGTGTGCCACAAAAAGATGTTTCATCTCAAAGAGCATGCAGCTGCAGAAGTGACCCAGGTGTGCTGTACAGGACAACAGTATGCTTTTGGCAAGTTTAACCAGCAAACGTGCACCGTTTCATTTCATCGCTTACCTAAAGAGAAAATCTCGGTCTTTATGGCGACAGCCGAAAAACAGCCACGTCTCTCCGTACTCGGCCGCTGGGTCGTTCTCCTTCTGCTTCTCCCTGCAAGAACATTCAGGCACGCGTGTAAACGATAAACACGCCAGCCAGATTCAGTGCAGAACAGCAGGCGCTGGGCAGCACAGCTGGCCACAACATAAATAAAGCAAGAGTAACACCGATTTAGCAAAATACAAAGGAAAAAAAAACATCACTGAAATTGCTTTTTTATTCACAGCTGGAATTTTTTTATTATTATTTTTTTTTACTTTCTTATTACTATTAATAAGCTTCCATCCAAGCTGAATTCGTTCAGCAATCATCTTTCCCAGAAGGCCCCGCGTGCGTGCACGCACACACACGCTAAGATCACTGCATGTGCGTGCTTTTTCATTAGTCGCCTGCCTGTTAAAATGTGAGCACGCGCAACATCGATTCCTTTGGCCATCGCTGCGTCCAGCAGGGCTTGCCGCCTCCCAAGGACTAATGAGTCACTGTGGCTGGACGCTGGGCACCATGAGCACGCCATGCTTGACCCCAGCCCGGCACTGGTAACGCCCACCTGCACTTTGCCCTGTGAGGGTCCGCTGCAGGTGCTAACGCTTTCTTCTGTGAAAGTATCATTTTGGTAATAACAGTTCCCTTTAATGCCCCCCTCTCCATATGCGTATTACACTATGAACTTTATCCATGGTAGTTTCCAAGTGCCATTTTTCAACTCTAACTGCGTGTGCAACAGCACAAATTACTTTTCAGTAATGGTGGCTGCAGTGCTACTCCAAGGAACTGTAACCTGCTGGTTCAGGGCCACTACCTGTAAATACTAGTGAAATCTGAAATTAGTAATGCATTTTTTTATATTTCTTCTATTAAAAACAGCTATTGTCTAGACAGTACATACTGATAATCTTAGTTATCAACCAAATTTAAGAGATTTAGCACAAGGAACATATGTTTTTAAGTTATTTCTGACAATCGCCACAGAACTGTAGGTTATAAAGTTAAAGACAATCAATAAAAAGGCCCTGATTTCTGTCATATGTTCAACTATATGTATAGTGTTTCGAGTTTTTTTTTGTCCAGTAACAGAAACATGCAATTATCGATAAGTCTACTTATTAAAGCAGAGTAAACAGGAAAATATTCACTTTTTTTGTTTAGTTATACAGTTCACCATCAAATATGGACATATTTCATACAAATTTCAAGAAAAAATGAGAGGAAAGTGAAAGTAGTAACTTGTATATATTCTCTCAGCCACTTATCTAGAATATCCAGCAGTGAACAGCTTGACTGCACTCAGGGAATCTTCACTCAAAAGAAAAGAACACTTAAGGACATTTCAATGAGCCTCACCTAGTGTCCCTCATTACATCTCTGCACGCATACTTCACTGAATTGAATTCTTTTCCATAACAGCACAACAAACTTTGAACAAACAGTATTGAAACTTCCGAAATATACTCTTACAAACACCCTTTCACAGATTAAAGGTACACATTGATGTCATTTGGATTGCGGAACACGGTACTGCCACCGGGTAACCACGGAACATGGTGCTGTCACCAGGTAACCACGGAACACGGTGCTGTGACCGGGTAACCACGGAACATGGTGCAGGTACTGGGTAACCATGGAACACGGTGCTGTCACCGGGTAACCATGGAACACGGTACAGGTACTGGGTAACCACGGAACACGGTGCTGTCACCGGGTAACCACAGAACACGGTGCTGTCACCGGGTAACCAAGGAACACGGTGCTGTCACCGGGTAACCACGGAACACGGTGCTGTCACCGGGTAACCACGGAACACG
>JABJVR010020977.1:0-38875 GCA_025773905.1 Chitala chitala
TATATATATAAAACAATCATTAATTAAGGTATTTCAAGAGCCAGGAAAAGAAAAATAACTGCCACTGCTAGATTACTATTAGCTGAAGGATAGGTTTTAATTAATAAGATTACCCAGGAAAAGCAAAAAAAAAAACCCTTTACCATTAATACTCCATCGCTTCGAGTTCCATTCTATGAAATTAAATCCAAAGTCTCACCCAATTAATTAAAACTGTACAAGAAGAAATAGCACAAACTAAGGCCTGACAACAAATCGCCTGCCAAGGAAATATTTCTGATAAAGATTAATTAGCCATCAGCTTCTGCATTGCAAGAAAGGGCTGTCATGGTCACAGTGCCCTCAGAGCGTCTAAAGTCCAGCACATGGTTCTGCTTTTAAAGCATTATTTCACACTGTGTGAATATAACATCAGTTTGTGGGCTTGCACCTCTCACTACATATATGATGTGCACGTATGTCACAGAGGAATGTCAAACAGAAAAAACCACTCTGCCACAGGCCACCTGTCCTTCCTTCAGTGTCACTATCTTCCAGATGATTATGTCTGTCCAGGTTGTAACACTGCTGCTTCATAACCCACGCCAAGCTACATACATCTCCTGTGCCTGGTCTCCTACGCCTCATCAGCGACTTTGAGCTAATGACTCCAAATGAATTGAAGACATAATACAAATGTGTTTATCTGTACACATCAGCTGACAGCCAAGTTATGATCTTATGACATAACCATAGCCATAGAACGTGTGTGTGTGTGTGTGTGTGTGTGTGTGTGTGTGTGTGTGTGCCAAAGGTCTCTGTGACATGGACACACATGCCTTCTCTTTCCAAACGACCAGATCTAGATTTCAGTATGCAGACCTGGACATACTAGACATTTCACATTAATGGACGCAGCAGTCTGAATGAAAACTCATTGTTTTATGTAGAAAGTGTGCTTTTAAAGATGATGGATACCTAATGTAATTCCTAATTAATTTGATTTTATTTGTTTCTGTCTGTTTATTGGTGGGTTTTAAATAAGAGCTAATGTTTATCTGGCTCATTATCCTGGTTGTTACCGTTTGGTCTTGTCCTGAAGGCCAACAGAAAAACTAAAAGAAATGCCCACAGGACAAGTCCTTGATGGAGGAAAGCAGTTTGAAATAGTTTGAATGATAGTGTTCAACATACAATATAAGGGTAAAGCATTTTCTCATTATACTGAAATTTTCGTTCTTAGCAGGTAGACAAGAACAAGGCCAACCTTTCATTTCTTGACTTCTACTTTGGCATTTAAAAAAAAGTAATTTATTCTAAAACCCTATTCACAGTTAATTAAAAAACAATACTTTTGATTACTCCAGCTTCACACAAATTGCAAATAATACCAGCCATTACCTATTTTCCTAACGGACATGTGTACTACTTTAATTCTCTAATCACGCAATTCTAAAGGCGATTGTAATATGGATCTACTCAACGTGTACTTTTCCTTGGTGTTTAAAGGAAATGGCGCTGTTGAACACCGTTGCTAACTGATCCTGTTTCCATGCTTTATGTATAAAGTAGTAATAGGCATGTAGTAATTTTTTTTTCACTTGCAGATTAGTACATCTTGTGAAAATAGTTCCAGTCTATGCAGACCCAGGCTTCAGGGACAGGCTCTTTCATTAAACATGTCATTGTAACCTAGCTTTTTTAAAAAGCATTTTGGCAAGGATTGTGCAAATATATCTCCAATGGAGCCTGTTCTCTTACCTCAAAATCTGAAGTGTGGGGAGGTTATTTTTTGTGCCTTTGTCCTAAATGTTAATGGAACAACAAAAAATTGAGTACTAAAGCATCTACAAAATGTGAAAATATATGAATGTACAAGAAGAGTTCAAGATCATAGGTCCATAATGGTGACTGAGACCCGTATGGTTTAAACAACGCTGTTCGTATCACACATGTCAGAGCTGAACAGAAATAAAAGAAGAGCACAGCTGAGAGAGCAACTGGCTGCTCTTAATGCCCAGTGCCAAGTCAACATGGAGCTTCTGACCCTAAACTGCCTCTGTGGATGCCACTTTAGACTGTCTTATTTGTTTATATTTTATTAAATTATTTTAATTTCTTCTCTATTAAGTAAAGGTTGTTTTTTTGTGCTAGGAGAGTATAAGTGAAATTTTTTCTGAAAATATATTTTGTCTCATTTGTTCATTTTGCAATTTTAGAACAAATAAAGTATTACAAGCTTAGAGTGAAAAAGGCTTCAAATGCATTTATGACTGTTTTCCTCAGGTTTTTATCTGTTATGGGTTCGCACTGACCTGGAATGTTATCTACCATCCTTGCTGTGCAAATATGCAGCATTTTTAATGCATGTGTGGCTGTTTGTTTTCCTGTAGATTCCTCTGCTTCCTGAGGGCAGCCTCTGTAAAAGGATGGTTCAACACATCTCAGTGCTACCTTTAATGCTATAGCAGAACCTAACTATATGTCTATGAAACCAATAACAACTGTCTTCTACCTTCTATTGATCATTCTGGGATATTATCAGCCCTTTGGTGTTGAAAACACAAAATGAGAAGCGATTTCACTAATGCTAGAAACTGGGGCAAAGAGGAAATAAAACGGAAAAAATGGAAAAAAAAGTACAAAAGGGCTGCGACAAACACAAAGTCTGTCAGAAAACTAATGACACAGGAACAATTCAAGGTAAAAACAGTGAGCCTGGAGATCACCAGATGATGATAAGACTGAGAGACATTAAAACAATTTAAATAGGTGGAATTTGGGTAAACAACAGCTGTGCACATAGCTTCTGGGTTCCTCGTGATGAAATGAAAAATGCACCTGTCAGTTGTATGTTTCAACAAGCCACAATTCTCCCATTCTTTTGTGCATCACACGTTACAAACAGAGCCCAGGAACTGGACAACACCGTGACTGGGGGCTCACAATCACTCTTCTTAAATATGCATACTTTGTTTGTAAACAGTTACTCGTGCTTAATACTAACATCTTTTGGGCCATTAAAGAAGTATGTTTCTTGACATGGATATAAATTTCAGATACATTTCCAGAGGCATCAGGTCTTTGCAGCGCTAGGTGGAGAGTATACACTATTGGTATATGATACATACATGTTTAACGTGAACCAGTGACTGAGGTCAAATCAATGGATATACGGCATTGTAACAATCTATAATCACCAAGTTATACAGCACATAAATTACGTAACTCTTCACAATTGTGGCGGGGATTGATCCACACACAATTTGAACATTGTAGCATGTTATCACTTGACAAAGCATGCAGTCAGATTTTGTATCCTTGTCTATGTAGTGCATGCCTATTTAATCTCTGGAAATTATTATAATACAAAATTTACTTATTTACTTGCATGCATAGACGATAAAACTGGAATTTTACGTGATGGTAAGAGAAAATTTACAGCACTCCTTAACATATATCCATGCTACCAAAGAAGAAGACGTGCAAGGCTTCTTTTACAAACCTCTGCAAACATACCAGTTCACAAAAATATTTTTTTTTCTTAAATATTTCTACAATATGTTTAATAAATCTTCTGAAATAAATGTAACTACAAGCAGATATGAATCTTGCCATTATGTTTATGTTGAAAGGTGAATGTTCTTTTTATACAGAAACATCTTAAGGGTTCCTTTAATGTTTGTACCTAAAGTGGAGATGCTGCGATATTTTATTACAGTGAGGGATAAATATATCTAAAACAGCTTGCTAGAAGGATGCATATGCTGCCTGCTTACATTTTCAATGTTGGAATAGTGTAAATGTGTATCTGTGGGGGGGGGTTGGTGGTCTGTGATTGGTGTAAATTTCAGTACAAACTGAAGGAGAGTAACTGAAGCTGAACAGAAGCTGAGGGTAGAGACACCACTTTGATTTGTGAAAAAGCTGGAGTCTGAATACCACATATAAACACACCAGTGGTGTCCCTATTTATTTTAATTTTTTTATGATTTGCATGTGTACTTTGTTCCCTTGCTTATTTGCCTACCCTTTTATTTCTTTGGAGTCACAATTACCTCCTTTTGTTTGGATCTCTTTCCTTCCTTTACAGCAGAAATGCAACAAGACAACAGGTTTCATGGATATTGCATGTGTATGTCTATTTGATGGAACAAAGATCCAGTGAACAAGGAAAACATATTTTCTTACTTTATGTTTACACTGACATTTAGCCAGCAGTTAAATCTACATTTATGTTTCTACCAGACTTTACCAGAGCGCTAAAGTAGATTTTATCAGATATAGGTGAGATGTTAAATTTCAAACATCTTGCATGTTCATTATGTTACGTCTTTTCAGATCTAACCTGCCACACAAAATGGGTCCACACAGAAGTGAAGGTGCCTCTCACCTTAGAGGTAAACTCTCTGACACATAACGGCTTTAAAATGCCCGTGGAATGAAACTGGAAAAAATTACACTGTGCGACTCAGCTGCGTTAGCTTTAAAAATTGGCTGCCCATGCTGTGCTATGTTGGTGCTTTGGCTGGCTTGAAAAGGGTGCAGAAGTACCAGCCCAAACCAAGGTTCTAGTGAAGGTATGTCGCTCATTTTGGCTTGCATTGCTCTGAACACATTGCAAGTCTGACAGCTCAGTTAAACTTTAACAAATGTTCTCTTTTAAAATTATTTTTTTAGCCCAGCAAGGTCTATAGCATGGTTTACATGGTTTATTAACACAGAGCTTCACAGTGAGATATATAGTGTTAGCACCTGGCCAGCAAAGAAATGCAAAAAGCAAAGAAATGGCCCTCCGCTATTTATTTATTCAAATTCACATCTCTTTGGTGAGCCTTCAGGTGGCTTTCAGGTCACCAGACCACTCGAGTCAGATTTATATGTTGCGCTGTCTAGTTTTCCACTTATTAAAGATCAACACTCTCAGAAGGTCCAGCTTCTGGAGTCAATAGTTTTAACTTTTTGATGATGAGTACAAATAAAAATCAAGTGCAGTGCTTATTCTGGTGCTTGGAAAATTCTCTTTTCAACGTGTTTGCTTGTGTGTGTGTGCGTGTGTGTGTGTGTTGCGATGATTGCGCGCAGAGGCACTAAGGCTGATAACTATAATAAAAATGGACTGTGTGGTTTATGCTCTTGCCGTGTCCATCTCGCAGGAGAGACTCAGCTTGTTCACTGTTAAGCATTTCAAGCAGAGTTTCACTTTGACACCCGCTCTGTCTGTGTCGCTTCTCAGTGGGTGGGTGTATTACATACCAGGTGTCTTTTGGGATCTCACATCTTTGTATCAGTGTCCACCTTCTGTTTCAGACTTTAAAACTGTGATACTTTAGACAGTCATTTATTTGTAATGTGATACACATTTGATTTGAGGGTGTGTTAGTCGCTGCAAAAGCACCCTACATCAGCACGGCCTTGTCTCCACATGCCTGAGAAACAGCACCCTGGGTGCCTCAGACTGCTCGTCCACAGCTCAGTCAAGTCCAGTCTCCCCCAGTCACCCTTCCAGAAAACAGAAGGCCGCTCTGTACAAGAGAGGGGGCCAGAACAAGAGAACATGCACTCCATGGGCTGGAAAGTCTGTTCAAAGGAAAGCACAAGTGGCAGAATAAAAAAAGGCTTTTCAGTGGAAAATTGAATCAGTTTTCAATGGTGAAAGAAGAGGGACTCTTTTTTGTTTTTTCTTCTCTTCCCTACAGACAGCTCACATGTGACCATTGTTTCCTGCATCGCTACCTGAATGTGTCGCCTCAAGGGATCCCTGAGAAAAATTCAATCTCTTAAGCTGCACAGCCTTGCAGCTGAAACCATATGAGAATTAGCCGCACAGGGAGATGGTTTTAAAAAATAAAAATAAAAACAAATGAAAATGAACAGAAGGAGCACAATTTGCATGCTCTTCGACAAGGAGTAAAAATGCCACAATAGGTTGACTGCAGCACAGTGAATACCATAATGGAAATTACCTTAGAATCAACAGGTAGGATACAAAATGAGTGGGGGGGATTCTCCAGGACTGCTTCATCAGCCTGTGTCTTAAAAAGGCTTTTCAAACACCCTGATATAAAGCCCCTCAGATCCTCTCCTTGATGAGAAATTCCATTTGAGTTTTTCTTTTTAAAGCTTTTCCTGACCAGATTATCCACAAGAATCCAGAGCGATCAAGAGTTTTTAAAAATACACATGATGTACAGTTATTATAATTTCTATTTTTCTAGTTTATTTTGGAGCTATTCATAATGTAATAATTATCCATCTGTTTACGTATCGAACGATCACAGCTCTGCAAGTTCTACTTCCATCCCACGTCAAGGATGACCTTAGCCATTCCTGCAAATATCCAGCCAGACAGCCAGAGGAAGGCCAGAGTGACAATAAAATCAATATACATCCAGAAAAGAAGTGCAATCTAAGCACCGGGGTCATTTTGGCTGCCGAGGGCTTTGTAAATGTTATAAATGCTCAACAGAGCGCAGTCTCACTTTGAAGGTGTGTTTGTTAAAAGCAAGCACTGAGCATGTGCAGCTCAAGGCCCCTCATCCCGTTCACTTTGCTCTCCTAATCCCACATTTCTGCCGCTTAGCATCTGGCATTTGTTGCTTCACGCTTGATCAGGCGCGCGTGTCAGCCTCGTGCGAGGTCAGGACGTGCTTCCTTCTGTAAACTTATCTGACGCTTGTACACCTGCCCCTCGTTCTGATTGAAAAACATGGAAATGCCATTTAGGTGACTGCCATTGATGAATAAAGCACAGGCTCATGAATTATTCAACCATGCTGAATGTCAATCTTGAACCTGTGGTCACTGACATCTGTCTTCAGCAGCTGAGAGGAAATAGGTCTGACAAGCGTGTGGTATTCTGAAAGTTTGACAAGGAGGCTGCACAACTGATTTAATATAAGCAATGTGACTGGATAACATTTTGCGCTGCTTAACGTCTGTTTCAGCTGTTCTGTTATTTTAAAATTTGTTTTCATGGACTATTACAAATTAAAATGCCCTACCTGTACCAGTACATTTCCAAAAAAAAAAACTCTGTTCACTATATATAAACATATAAAAATCAAAGGTCTGTTTTATGTGGCTCAATTTTCTCAAATACATTTCTGAGCTTTCAAATGATGATCAATTTTGCTTTCACTGACATTCAATTCAAATTACCACAAAATAAAAATAATTCTTGTCAAATTACACACCAGTCAGGAGTTTCATAGCCATTACATTTACAATCTAAGTCTTTGTTTTCTCAGATTCCCATCAATATTGCTTTGGTGTTTCAGTATTATAATTTGAGTATTATAATTAAGTTACCCTTAAGTGCCCTAACTAATGTTTGGACATGATTTGTTTCTGAAGTCTTGTATAAATTGGTGGAAGAGGTGTAACAAGTTAACACAAGGCCAATCTATTCCCTGAATATTACAAGGTAGGCATTGTATCTGCATACAAATTGCATTCTTTTCCTGAAATTTAAATGTGCACCTACATGTAAGTGCACGTATTTGTGCAATAGAAAAGATCTGGGCAAAGCACTGATTAAAACATCTTAGAACATACATTATATATAGTGTCATAAAACTCTTTCATCAAATTTCTTTTTCATCCATTTTGCTAGAAGTCAGCTGAGTTGCCTCATTCTCACTCGCCTTATTTCAGAGCAATACCTAACAATGTGGCAGTAATAAGGGCACCCAGGCTTTACCCTTGTCTATAACCACTTGGTCAGCATCTGCAGAAATGAGGCAGTATATCTCTAAGTTTTATGTAAGCTTCCTTTAATTCATGAGTTGAAAAATAGCTGCATTTATATTTTTTCAAAGTATAGACTGTGTAGCCAAAGAGCCCAGAGAGAAGGGGACACTAATGTTCACATCCACTTGTGGACACAGATACAAAGCGAAGAACATTCTGCTTAATTCAGCCAGGGACGTCACGGGGAGGCGACATGGGCTGGTTACCAAATGACCAAGCCAAAAAGAAAAAACATCAAACACTAGAGATCAGACTGCAACTGAGTTGTGTTTTTATTTTCTAAAGTGAGTAACAAGACTTGGATGCCAGAAATTCATATTGTCTTTACTGTTTACCCCTGTATGGGGAGATCTGTAGACAAACATAAAATATGACCTATATACAAGTACCACAAAACAAATGAGCATTTCATGGGAGACACACTGGCATTGTTTTGTGAGCAGAGTGGGCCTGAGGCCTGTTTGTGTTCAGTTCTTGTTACAGGTGGCCTGAAATTCAGCCTTTGATTTTAAATGTCAAGCTTTGTTTAATAGCTTTCAAATATAATATGTAAGGAAAAAAACGAAATGAGCAAGCTACAATTCCCATTACATTAAAGCACTACAAGAAGCTTAAAGCATGTTAAGATGTATCTCCATGACTGAGATGCTTATTTAGTAGAAATGTGTAACCAAACTGAATCTGCAGCCAAAGGGGATAGCCAGCTAGGCACACATACCCAGTGATCACAAAGGTGAGCAAACGGCAGGTCTAAATGCAAGGACAGAAGCTTGCAGCCACAAACCACAGGAGTCTTCAATGTTAATGTCATGACATCCATATAACACAAAGCCTGAGATGTTGTATAATCAAGCCTTTAGAACTCGCCAGTAGGAAACCCAGTAGATCCTAAGAGAATCTGTTAGCATTGCACTGAAAATGAATGCAACAGCGCCCTAAATTGGCAGACATTAGCATTAGCAAGCATCCAGGTATGTGTGCCTGCACCACATTATCTGTCCCCTCTCTTGGAAAAGCCTCTCAAGAGTATCAACACAATGTACTCTGACTCTCTGACACAGTCCTACATGTCACTGATTTCAAAGCCCCTAAGTAGCTGGAAACAGTGTGGTTGCAGCAGCCCCTCTGCCATTCTGCTGAATCTATCAGTTCTGATAAAGGACTACACTCACATGTTAAGTACATTTCTTACCATTATAAATCTGCCCAGTAAGTATTTCCATTTTTTGTATCTCAGAACTATTTTGTGTAAATAGCACATTAAAATAGAGCACCATCTTATAAGACTGAACGAGAATTACATTCAACCTTGTTTTTAATATTTTGTGGAAAACATAAATTACAAAGTGCCAAGACATCTGTAGAAATATCTCTGACAACATAACTACCTGCAGCCTGTACATGGTATTACAGCTGGTCTAATAAACCTGTACATAATAAAAAAAAACTTGTACCACTAATTTAGAGGCACTATTCATGAACTGCAAACCATTTTATTCATCACAGGAGTTTTCACTGTTTATCCTGGTCTGCCTGTATATTCAACCCCAAGCCTGTGTCAGCAAAATGTTGCACCACCTGGCTGACCAGATAATTCGATTGGAACTGAACCATCCAGACTCCCTACTAATTGTCTTAGGGGATTTTAACAGAGCAAATCTCACTCATGAACTGCCCAAATACAGACACTCCATCAATTGCCCGACCAAAGAAAAAAACACACTGGACCACTGCTACACAGTAATAAACGACGCCTATCGCTCTGTCCCCCATGCAGCCCTCAGACTATCTGATCACTGTATGATTCATCTCATTGTGACCTACAGGAAGAAACTTAAAGTTGCAAAGGCTGTGGTCAGAACAGTGAGGACATGGACCGAGGAGGCCAAATCAGAGATGCAGGCCTGCTTTGACTGTATAGATTGGAGTGTTATTAAGGCTGCAGCTACAGATCCAGACGAACTCACTGACACTGTGACATGATACATCAGCTTTTGTGAGGACATGTGTGTGCTCACCAGTAACTTCTGCTCAAACAACAACAACAAGCCCTGGTTTACAATGAAACTTGAGCAGCTTTGCCGTGCCAAAGTGGAGGCCTGTAGAAGGAGAGACAGGCCCCTCTATAACCAGGCCAGAAACACACTAACAAAGGAGATCACAGTAGTGAAGAGGAGTTACTCTGAAAGGCTCAAAAAACTGTTTTCAGCTAACAACCCCCTTTTCAGTGTGGAAAACATCGCTGGCTATAGGAGCCCACCCTCCACCCCCGCTGTGGAGAGCCATCAACTCATAGACAAGCTGAATGCTTTTTACTGCAGATTTGATAAGCAGAATTCCACACTTCTCACCCAGCTCACCTCAGATCCACAACCAGCAGCTGCTCCCCCTAAGATCACCTCCCCTTCCCCCAGTCCCCTACCCCAAACAATCTGTGAAAAAGATATGACTCCCTGTGGTGCAGCGCTGGCTCCAATCTTCACACAGATCTTCAACAGATCACTGGAGCTATGTAAAGTCCCCCCTGCTTCAAACGCTGGACCACCATTCTGGTTCCCAAGAAACCCTCCATTAGTAGACTGTGCTCATGAAGACCTTTGAAAGACTGGTGCTGACCCACCTGAAGGAAATCACAGACCTGCTGCTGGACCCACTGGGCAAACAGGTCAGTGGATGATACAGTCAACATGGCACTGCATTACATGCTGCAACACCTCAGCTCTCTGAGGACCTATGCACAAGTCCTCTTAATGGACTTCAGTTCGGCATTCAACACCATTATCCCAGACTTCCTCCACTCCAGCTCACTGTTCCCGCTCACACCTGTCAGTGGACCACCAGCTTTCTGACTAACAGGATGCAGCAGGTGAGGCTAGGGAAAAGCATCCAGCACCTTGTCAGTCAACACAGGGGCCCTTAAGGATGTGTGCTCTCTCCCTGGCTCTTCTCCCTCTACACCAACAACTGCACCTCAGAGGGCCCCCCCCTTTTGTTAAACTCCTCAAGTTCATAGATGACACAACAATCATTGGTCTCATCCAAGATGGTGACGAATCTACGTACAGACAGAAGATTGAACGGCTGGCTCTGTGGTGCTGTCTTAACAGGCTGGAGCTAGAACACACTCAAAACAGTGAAGATAACAGGAAACTTCAGGGGGAACCCTCCAGGCTACCCCCCACCAAACTCAGCAGTACTGTATCAGCAGTAGAAACCTCAAACTTCCTGGGCTCGACTATGTCCCAGGACCTGAAGAACACATCGAACATCAGCACCATCATCAGGAAGACAGAGCAGAGGATGTAGTTCCTGCGCCAGCTCAGGAAGTTCAACTTGCCTCAGTAAGTGCTGACACAGGTCTACAGAGGAATCATCGAGTCTGTTTTCTTCACTTTCATCATTGTTTGGTTTGATTGAGCAAACAAGCAGGACAGGAACAAACTATAATGGATAGTCAGGACTGCAGAAAGGTGCCAACCTACACTCCAGGGAGGACCTGTACACCTTACAGGTAAAGAGAAGGGCAGAGAAGATTTCTGCAGATCCCACACACCCTGGATATAAACTGTTTGAATTCCTCCCCTCTGGATGGAGCTTTAGGACGCTGTATGCCAAAACAGACACAAGAACAGTTTTTTCCCCCTGTGCCATCACTCTTTTGAACAGTTAATCCATTGTTGTCAGTATAACAGAATACAGCAAACACTCAAGTGCAATAAGCTGTAAATATAACTATTGTACATATCATTAAACTCTTTTTCACATTGTATACTTGTATGTATAATTATAAATAGATCATTGTCATCGTTTTTGTCTCTTTGAGACTTCAAAGGTACACTGAGAACCACTGAACTTGGATTCAATTCTTTGTATGCACAGTGCCAGTACTGTGTTAATTAACATTGCTAGCATCTCTTGCTTGATGTTTGTTGCTGTTTTCGGCTATTTTTTAAATTGATCGAATTACGAGTTTGATCCAAACACAGGCACTCCAGCTTCATGTCCCTGCATGCTATAAATTCAAATATAAATTAAGCAAATACCTGCCTGCATGTAGCATTACAAAACGAACATTTGCAGCGCATAGTAGTAAACTGTGAGCATGCAGGGAGGTTTTTATATGGGCATACATTAAGTCATGGTGATTCCAATGAGCACCCTGTACACACTGGCTGATGCTCATAACTAATGCAGGTCGCACACACACATACACACACACTCAAATATACACACACAAAATGGAACTAATTATAAGACCAATAAATAAGAGGAAAACAAAGCACCAAAAAGTAATCTGTAGATGCATTGTGGATATTTTACTGTCTTTGCACCACTGTAAAATTATGATTTGCAGTACTTTTCTGCTCACCAACTGAGCACAATTTCAGTGGAAAATCTGGACGTTTCCCTGTTACCAGTTAGCAAGCAGACAAAAATCATTTGACAGGAAGGTACAGGAAAAACAGGAACTAAGTAACAAATTATCCAATGGCGTTTGATATACTGCCTAAATGATTTACAGGTAGAAACGCTGCAGGCTTCCCAATAAGTCTCACTAGTGAAGAGTGATCTGTAAGAGTGCTTGAGTTATAATAACCTGCTTGACAGCACTTGGCCTTTTCATTTCTTTCATAGAAAGGTTAGGCCTCCCTTTGACAAATAACGGCACCAGTGATTAACACCTGCTGTCCTGGACGCTAATTAGCATAGGCACTTCAAAAATGCTAGGGTGTTAATGTCAGTTACATCAGAGCAATCTTAAAATGGATCTGCCTGACCACAGACATGCTCTGAAGGCCACCAAAGGAGACTATCAACAACAACAGTCAAATGTACAACCCATTATTAAAATAAATAAATATAAAATAAAAAACAGCAGACTGGCAGATGTCATTGACTGGGCTGCAGTGAACAAAGAAGGCTTATCTACATCACAAAAAAATGCCAGTCAAGCAGCTGCTGAAATATCAACTGGTATTTAAAAGGCACACTGCATATTCCAGGTATATCCAATGAGTTACAGAGACACATACATTATGTCAAAGGTAGTGACACATGTTATTCTGCATTTCTGATGTGTAAACTGGGACCATAAGAGTAATGCAAAATCACACAAATACGCACACATTCAGGAATAGGTACTGGTAACATATGAAAACAGAAATGTGACTGCAGACAGCCATAGGCTTATTTTTACAGATTTTTTAACATCTATGAAAAGAAAATTATAAAATAAATAAATTAAATTAAATTAAAAAGAAAAGAAGAAAAACTAATGATAAATTTCCTGTGGCACGTTTTCCTGGATTTTACAGGCCACAGAAAAAAATAATCTCAGAATGTGCAGTGGAAGGTTCTTGTAGACACCAGAAACACATTAAACATCCAGCAGTACATCTCACTGCCTGTCACTGGCATATTTTACAAGCGTTCCTTAACCTTTCAGCTGGTAAGAAATGAGTGAAGACAAGAAGTGGCGTTCTTTACAGCAATGAGCAGGAATTCTTCAGCCAAGTTGCTGAATTTAATTTATCATTAAAGTTAAAAAAGGAAAACCATTTTAGAGTATGCCTATTTTATCTGAAGTCAGTGCAGACTGCGTGTTCAATTGAATAAATATTGATAGAACCAAATTCAATTAGAAATATGGTTTTACTTATTTAAATGATTAGATTAAAATAATGTACATGCCCATTAGAGAACTGATAATACTTGATGTGATAGAAAAATATATTTTTTCAAACTTCAAATGGAGATATATAACTCCACAATCCTTTGTCAGCAATTCAATAATCCAATAAACTCAGAAAACTGAAAGCTTTGTTACCAAAAGTCTTGTCATTTACCAGTTTGCTATATAGAGTACTGAGTAATTGTCCACATAGGAAAATGATGTGAAAAGCTATTTACTCAAAAGAACAAGTTTATTTGCTTATAAACACATTATATAGCACAGAATAGAAAAAATTATGCAATGCAGGTGGCACAGTGGCATGGTGGTTAGCACTGTTGCTGCGCACCCCCAGGCCTGGGATTCGATTCGTGCCTTGGGTCTGTGTGCGTGAAGTTTGCATGTTCTCCCTGTGCTTGGTGGGTTTTCACCAGGTTCTCCAGTTTCCTCTCACAGTCCATAAACATATAGGTTAGGTTGATTTGTGTTTTCAAACTGCCCGTGTGTGTCCTGTGGTGGGTTGGTGCCCTGCCTTCGGTGTCCCCTGCCCTGTGCCCCATGTCTCCTGGGGTGAGCTCCAGGCTTCCCGCGACCCTTAACAGGATGAAGCGATATAGAAAATGATTGTCTGACTGACTCATACAATACAAAGTACCAAGAATTTGTCATGTTGTAAACTCTCCCCTGTCCAGTAACAATTAGCATATTAAAATCAGGAGGTGCCACTACAAGTGTAGCATCAGTGTAAAATGTCCCTAACCTGTTTGGGCTCACATGCAAAATGTCAGTGGATAACCCTGAAGAGAAAGTGCTTGAGGACTGGAGGGAACATTTAACCCCATAACACAGCAATGGAAGCTACTGGAAAATCACTTAAAACAGCTCCATCACATCCGTCCCATTTCTTAGGGTGTTTCTCTGTATAATTAGTGTGCTGCATTCTTTTGTATTTGTGTGCATATATAGGATATGACAGTAGTGCTATTCATTTTGTTTGGTGACTAGCCCTAGTGTGAGTCCGTGTATTAAAATAAATGAATGATTGTTGGAGCCTTGTGTGTTCGTGGTTCCTGAGATAAATCTCTATGCCACCAAAAACCGAAAGCCATAGCAAGCAAGGTTTACAGCCTCTTTCACACAAAGCCCAATTTCCTCTTGGTGGAACATACAGAATCAAAAAGCAAAGTAATTGGAACCACAGCTATAGCACCTTAACAGCCGCATTTAACTGATTCGCCATGCCTCCGGCACACATGTCACTGCACATATTGGATAGTGCGGTGAAGGCCTCTGTTCCTATAAAATACTGCATGTCAGAACTCTACATTTTGCTAATTTTCTGATCTGTCACCTTGTGAAGAGGCGATTCATGTTGCCATCTGCAGATGTCTTTTCCCTGGCCAAATTAGCAGGGATTAGGACCAAAAAGCATGCCGCATTGTATCGGCACAGGCAGCGCAAGCGAGCGGCTGGCGCAGAATCAGGAAGTTGTCCTGTTTTGAAGCCTTAATCTCTTTTTATTCAGTCACTGAACACAATCAAAAGCCAGCGTTGCAGCTCTATGGCTTACGCTGAAAATCCAATCAAAAGCAAAAATTGAAAGGGAGAGAAAAACCTGAGGTTCCCATCGGCCATGTAATCTCTCAGGTAGAACACACCTACCAAGTGTCTGTCAGACTCTATAAAACTGCATGGGTGCCATTTAAGTGTTCGTGCGGAGCGCTAATGTATTTCATAAACAAATTTCACATGCAGTCTTCCAATAAATTTATTTCAACGCATACATAAAAATCTGTTTTTGTGCGTCTCACTTTGTTTCCTTATCTGTAGCAACACACTAAATGCCGTGATAGGTATATTCATCTGCACCAGCCAGAACATGAGACCTTTCTGTGTGGGCTGAACAAACTCACCTGTTTAGCAGCTTTTAAAATGAGAAACATATGAGTATGAGATTAATTTGTACTTGGCAGGAGACACGGCTCAGTGGGTAGCGTCACTGCCTTATTCCTCCAGGGCCATGTGCTCGCTTCTGGCCCTGGGTGGGTAGTGTTAACATTTTTAATGTCTGTAAGGGCTCCTTCTGACTATTCTGGGTTTCTCCTACAGTCCACAGGAGCTTTTTTCAGGTGGACTAATAACAATGAACTGCTTCATTAATGCGTATAGGTTTGTATAGCCCTAGAGCTGGTTGCACGAGTCAAACTTGGTTGAATGTTTTAAAACTCTGGATACCATAACAACGCTTAAGATGGGACCGTAAAATGCTGTAAATTAAAGATGAATGTCTATAGGTGCTACTTTGAAAGATCACCGATGATGAGTAATCAAGCCACACAAACTCTAACGCAGTGCAATTGAATAAATGAGTTATCTTACAACACTAAATGTTAACATGTTACATTTCATGATGTAATAATTATGCACTGATTAGAATTAAAAACTGAATTCAGTTTTATGCAAGTTGTTATTGTTTTCCGTGGTTTAAGAAAAATATTCAGTGGACACACACGCATAGATCAGAAAATCAGAATCAAATGCAAAAAATGGTCATAATTATTGTTTAAAACAGTGTGTACCAATCAGAACATGTAAACTTTCACCCCATCTGTTTTTACATGACAATTTCATTTATAATTAATTCTATTACTTTACTGTGTTGGCTTGGCACCCCGCCCTCGGTGTCCCCTGCCCTGCGCCTTATGTCTCTTGGGTCCAGGCTTCCAGTGACCCTTAACAGCATGGAGCAGTACAGAAGATGGATGAATGAATGATAATTACTTTAATAGAAAAGCCATCTTAACTTTGCTTCCATTTCGTATAATGCAGAACATGATTCTCAGCACCAAAAATAACACATCCAGCTTACTGGTTAAAAGCACGTGTCAGTCCACTTTAGCTTCCACCACTCATTATTATGTAACAATACAGGCCTGGGAATAATATGAAATATTTTTCCTTGGTCCCTACTGAACCTGTGTCATGGTACATGAAAAGACAGCGTCTGAGGCGCAAGTGCTTCCCGCCACATTCCCAGCCCCGGGCGGCTGTCGCTCCTGAGTATGCCACTTTGAGGCATTTGTCTCCCAGCAGGGCTGCTGGCAGCATTGAGAGTGAAAGGACAGCCGAACTGCTTAACGTCTTCTGTCGCATTCTGAAGAGAAGAAACACCTAAGAGGCAGTGCTTTAACTTACTCGCACGACAAGAACAGTCGTTAGTGAGACAGAGCGAGGACGGCAGCTGCTGCTGTATGTTTAAGCAGATCTGCTTACAGTTCGGTAAAATAACCCAGTCTCATTTTAGCAGCTAACAGCGAATATAAGAAAAGCCAGAACGACTTTACAATTGTCATCACAACAGCATCACAACAGCCATATTTTCCAGCTGTAGTATGTGTATGTGTCCTGTTTGAAATATTTCCAAATGTACTTCATTCCAAATTCACTTTGCTGGTGTTTCCTTGTCAAAACTGATTTATTGTCATCGGACCCATTCCATACATGTATGCAGCTCATTGATTATTCACAAAGGTCTAATTTACATTTGTTAAATTTTCACTCGTTAAATGCAGAGTGACATGCATATAGAGGTAACCCAACACACTAGCAACAAAAACTGCTTGTGGTTGAGACCAACCGTGTCCCCATGAGTGTTGTCAGCACTCCAGGTAGTCTGAATGAAACGTGAACAGCCCATGTAACCTTGAACAGAACAATTTGCTCAGCCATCTTTCTAATCTTTCTAACCTCTTTAAAGCCATACCATTTAGATTAATTTTTCCAGCTGTTAATATATTACAGCTTCTTTATTACAACTAAAGGGCAAAATTCATTTTATAACTGCTGATTTCAAATTTCTGTGAAGGAAGCTCCAAGGTCCACATTTTACCATTGAAGTTTTGTTGCTTCACTGAGGTAGCTGATATACCTGTATAATATCAAAGGACAAAGTGTGGTGATATGACATGTGGCTGGGCAATAATATAACCTCAGTACCAGAAAAAAGAGGGAGGGGCAAAGGGCATGTAAGAAGCTGTTCAGAAGACACAGAGCATATGTAAATCAGGGACAAGTTAATGGAAAAACCTGAAAAAATGAGTAGAGAAACATAGCAAATGCAGATGTTTCCACACAGGTGCAATGCATGGTACAACTGAGCAATGAACAAAGAATTGTGCTCTGTGGTATGTATAAAAATGTTAAGCAGACCCAGCTGATTCTGATTTTGAATCAAGATAGCAAGAAAAGATCTAAGTGACTTTGATAAAGGGTTCATTGTTGGGACAAGATGGCAGGAGCATCGGTCACAAAGACTTTCTCAACTGGCTACGGCTTCAGTAGGAGCAGTGACTAACGTGACATCTGCATTTAGATCTATGGGTAAGACATCAGTAAATAGGGTTGGACATTGTGGTCATGGCACACATCTGATGACCATAATGGTCTTGCATTAGTGTGAGATGTAAGGAAGAACAAAAGAGGAACTCTTCCTCAGGCGAGCAAGAATGTCAATGAAGGATGTGATCACACCGTGCCAGTAAGAAGAGTTTGTAATTATTTTATTTTGGTTTTTCCTTTATTTGTCTCCCATCTTTATCTATATTTCACATTACATTCACTACTACATTTTTCCAGTAATTAGAATCACTGAATCCACTTACAATAAAAATTTTAACTTTTCTTGTAAATCCAGGATTTGTGACGCAATGAACTCAGGGTGACGTAATTGGTTAACAAGAGGAATACTATCAAAACACAAAACTGAAACTCAAGTACAAACAACTGGACATGTGCAACTGAATTAACAATTCACATATTCATATTATTAAGCTGTAAGAAGGCAATTCCTAAAACCGTGTATTACCAATTCTGCACATGAGTTCTGTGGCCTCATTAACAAAGCTTGTCTAAAAGATTCTGATATGTCTCTAACACCACAGTGGCATGTCATACCAGGTGCTGAAGAAAAGGTTGTCAATGTTTCCCCAAATTCACCACATTCTAAATTAGCTGTCTAAATCGCGTCCTTCTTTATCAAAGCTGCTTTCACCTTATAGTGTAGTCTATTAGATAGATATACTGTGGGCACCAACAAGGAACAACATGTACTCAAAATGAAGTCTTAAATATTGATGTGGATCAACCTCAGGTCAAAGGAGTCTGTTTATCATGCATCTGAAATCTGGAGTGAGGCTTTCTTTTCCAACATGAGAAAACCACAAACGTGGAGACAGAAGCTGAATGAAACTAAGATGTTTCCTTTTTTCCTGACTACATATTAGATATGAAATGCTTGTTCAAGGACCAATAGGGGAAAACAGGTTTGCAGAGTAGCAGATGATCTCTAAAAGCACAAACACTGTAGTATGTAGCATCAGCTGGTGAATAGCTATAAACATACAATTTATTATCATCTTACATCCATAAGTATCTCTAATAAATGTTATGGATTAATATTCTCCATATGTGTTCCTTAGGATTGTTTCATATAATTAATGGCATTGTTTTGACAAGCTTTGCAATGTCTCAGCATTTATTTTCATCCTCATTTGCATTAGTATTTCATGAAGATCTTGCATTGATGATGACAGAGTTGAACCAGTCTTCTCCAGCACATCCTAAAGACTTTCAAGGAGGTTAAGGTTACGACTTGGTGGTGGCAACTTCACATGTGTAAGTGATTCCCCATGCTCCTTGAACCCCTGTTTCAAATTTAAGATTTTAGCATTTTGGTGTGGAATATTCCCGTATTTTCAGGGAAGAAAAAAAAAATCCACTGATGGGAGAACTTCTTTTTATTGCCGCATGACATTGCTGAGCTTAGACCAGACCAATATAATGAATAGCAGGGCAGAGGTGAGGTCCTCATGCAAAAGGGAAGCTTATGACAAAGCAAAAACAAAGTACAACAAACCACAGGGCATAAACCAGGCTTTGTGATCACAGAAAACATCTACACACAACAATAACTAGTAGTGAAGTGATACAAGAGGTAAGCTTAGAAAGGCACCAAGGGAAAATGAGGAACAGCAAGAGACACTGATTACATTAATTAAATAAACACGAGGGAAAAGCAAGACAGAAATAGCAACATCTAGAGGATACAGGGAACATGACAGGCATAAGCATGACAACCAGTTGATGCAATAACAGCTAATATTATATGTATTATTTTTGTGTTTTATTATTTTTGTGCCTGAAGTAGAGGAATTTAAGTATCTTTTTAACGAGTGAAGGAAGGATAGAGTGTGAAATTGACAGATGGATTGGTGTCGATGTACAGGTCTGTTGTGGTGAAGAAGGAGCTGAGCCAAAAGGCAAAGCTCTCGATTTACTGGTCAATCTACATTCCTACTCTTACCTATGGTCATGAGCTTTGGGATGTGATCAAAAGAATGAGGTCTCAGATACACGCAGCCGATATGAGTTTCCTCCACAGGCTGGCCGGGCGCACCCTTAGAGATAGGGTAAGGAGCTCGGTCACCAGGGAGGAGCTCGGAGTAGAGCCGCTGCTCCTCCACATCGAGAGGAACCAGTTGAGGTGGCTTGGGCATGTGTTTTGGACGCCTCCGGGACACCTCCCTAGGGAGGTGTTCCAGACATGTCCCACCGGGAGGAGACCCTGGGGAAGACCCAGAACATGTTGGAGGGACATGTTCTCCTGACTGGCCTAGGAACACCTCAGCGTTCCCCTGAAAGAGCTGGAGGAGTTGTCTGGGGAGAAGGTAGTTTGGGCGTCTCTGCTTAAACTGTTGCCGCAATGACCCGGCCCCGGATAAGCGGTAGCATGGATGGATGGATATAGAAATAATATAATAATAATGCCCTGTGCACTCGTTATAAAAATAATGAGTGCATAGGGCATTATATAAATATTACACCACCTCCTTACTTAAAAGGCATAGTATGGTAAACCCACATTTTCTCATTGTAAAAATTAAATAGGTCTACTGTCTATAATCATCAAATCAAATGAAATGTTTAAAATGTCTCCCCACAAAAAATCCAAAAGCTTTTTAAATTCAGGGTTATTGTCTTGTTTAACAGTCCCCAACAACAAAGATGGCTACTTTTCAGAAACACAGCTATATGAATTTTAATTCTGTTGAGATCTTGGTGTTGACTCATAAAAATTCTACAATATGTCACTCATTATCACCACTTAGTCATCCAGCCACTGACTAAAACAGCTTCTTCCTAATTTATTATGCAAACAACTTGTGTAGCCAAGAGTAACTAAGTTTATTCATTGTAAATATTCCACTCATTTTTCAGAAGTGCCACAACATTTTTGTTGAGATTTTATTGACATTTTAGTGTATATAGACATTGTTTAATTTTTTTTTTTTTTTGTTTTTAATCCTGTAAAGCACTTTGATCAATTTAAGTTGTTGTAAGGTGCTATATAAATAAAGGTTGATTGATTGATTGATTGAACATGTGTGGTCATCTAACACAAAAGTAATTTGATTAAATACAACACAGCAATCTTTTAAAATTGCTCAGATGGTGGCATGGGTCTGTGTGTGTGTGGAGTTTGCATGTTCTCCCTGTGCTTGGTGGGCTTTCTCCAGGTTTCTCCCACAGTCCAAAGACCTGCAGATTAGGTTGACTGGTGTCTCCAAATTGCCTGTTGTGTGTGTGTGTGTGTTTGCCCTGTGGTGGGTTGGTGCCCCACCCTGTGCCCCATGTCTCCTGAGATGGGCTCCATGCTTCCTGTGACCCTTTACAGGATGAAGCGATGTAGAAGATGAATGAATGCTTGAAATTTCTGGCAACTACAAAGTTTTTTTAGCTTTTACAATTAGTAAAACAGTTCCAGAAATAACAGATGTATTCTAATATCAAGGATATATTTATACAGTAGTATTAAATGATTATGTAACTGAATGCAGCATAATTCAACCTAAATAAAATCATATTTGCAAAAACACAAAATATATTTGCAATAATACAAAAACAAAGCATTTGAAACCAGCATGGACTATAAATAAACCTGAGATGTCAGGACACAATTAGGAATATATGTAGTTCTGCCTGTTGGGCAAGACTCATCAATGAATTTCCAAGGTTCCTTTCACCTGTAAACACTTCTATTAATAGGGTTCTATTAACAGGGTTCAGTCAATACTGTGAACACTGAGCAGCAATCTGGCACCTCACATTAACTTGCTTGTTTGGGCCTTTGTGAACATGGAATTTTAATGAATGTGATGCTCTTGTAATAAAAGACAACATTTGTGCAGCCATTATTATTTATATATTTCTGAGGTCTCTTCCTGGTGTCGCTGAAATTAAAACGTTCATCCAATTAAATTTCATGCTGTTTAACACTGCCAGTCAATGCCTGACCATACAGTCCTTATCTGAAAATCTTTGAAATTCCTTCCAAGTATCTTCATGCATTCACAACCGCCTGATTTAGCATAATCAAACTGTAATAATCTTATTTATACATGTAAAACATCCTCACAAGTCACTTGTTATGCATGTACCGACTCATATTTCTGTGTGGGTCGTAGTACAATGAGTAGAAAGGATGACAGGGATCAATCTTCCTTAATTCCATAACACACAGGGCCATATGGCTATAAGGGCTGTGAGTGGAAGGTAAAGAGATGTAAATTGGCATGTAATTAATAATCTGCAAGGAGTCAGTAACAAAATCCACAGTTTTTTTTTCTTTTTCATTTACCCTCTTTGGACATCCATTTTATGCAATATATTCAATTCTGTTCAAATCAACTGAACTGTTACACAGTGCCCTTCACAACAGAATTGCCTCAAAACATTTAGAAGAATAGTACAGTAGAACCTTGGATTGTGAACATATTTCATTCCGGGAAAGTGCTCGTAATCCGAGACGCTCGTAAATCAAAATTTTCCTAAAATGCGCCCGATGAGAGGGGTCATCACAGCACATCTACTTGCATGCAATTAACCATCCACATGGTGAAGGTTTTTAAAGAAGATGCCTTTTGTGGCACAACCCTGCCATTTCACCCACACTGAGGGCTAATGTTTGTTGGGATTCAAACCCCTGACATCAGTGATGTAAGGCAACAGAAAACCACTGAACTACCATACTAAAGAAGCACTCTAAAGACAAAAATTAAAGGAAAAAACTCCTTAAAAAATCTATATGTACAGGGTTAACCAATTGCCCAACCAACTAGAACATGTTAATACTGTTCAATTCTGTAAAATCACACATGTATTATTAGATGTGGTAAAGTGTTCTTCAGAGCGGGTATCTATGGGCCCATCTGCACTACATACACAGTGTACAATTTTGCACAGATGTATGTTGCCATGCATCATGGTAAAAGTGATGTAATGGAAAGGCACCATTAGTCACAGTCTCTGCAAAGGAACTGATGCAACATGTAGAGTTTTAGCATCTCTCATCTCCACCATTACATGCTCCTGTGTACTCAAATTTGGCTCCTGCAGTGTGTGTGAGGGGAATTGTGTGTTGTCCATGGTCATGTGCAGGTTTCCCTTGGGTCCTCTGATTACTGATGTGAACTGGATTCTATAAACTGCCCCTAGAGTGTGACCATCCCTACTAAGGTAACTTTGGTCCCTGAAAGTCAATACGCTGATCATAAAGAAAGGAATCTTATATTGTACTGGACATCAGTAACATGTGCTCAACAAGTCCACAGTTAGTAACAATGATGACTGTTCCCTTTTCTAACTGCTTTAATAAAACATTTAAAGCCTTATTGTTGCTTTGTGTGGTAACGTACAAATGGTACTGCAATATTATTTTATACAATGTAGCTACTGCCAGTGAAAGAATGTAGCTATTTTGGTATATAAGGCTGCTCTTGTGGGATGTTATGTGCTTCTCACATTTAGCAATATTTATAACAAAACAAATAAAAATAACTGACACATAAACTCTGACACATTGAATTATATATTAGTGTATTATTAAGTTGTTTATCCAATATTTTCACTTTTAAGGTATGTTCAGGATAACCTGTGTATTTAGAAAGTTTAGCATTTTACTGAAGCAATTGTTTCACTTGACAGTTTAATGGTACCATAGTTATACTTCAGAATTTTAAATTAAAGGTCAGTTTCACAAATGTGTAAAACAATAACTTCGTAACAAAGAAAAAAATTAATGTGAAAAATATTTTTCAAAACATCGAGAGCTTGATGTTGTAACGGAAATTTTTGTGTGTCACGGTGTAATGAAAATTTTTGTGTCGCGATGTAATGGAAATTTTTGAGTGAAATATTCGACGTACCTTGCAAAAGTATAAAATGTTTGTGATGTTAATGACAGTGTTCTGTTCTGTAGGGCTGCACCTGAAGTATGTTGCGAGATAAGCTCAAAACCAACGGCCAAGGACAGATAGTGTTGAGCTTGCAGCCCACAGGCCGGTTTGAGCTGGTTTTGAAGAGAACTGTGCCTCAGGGACAAAGGGATCACCCTGACTGTTACTTTGTCTTTACTCTTCAGCTTGCATGTAGAAGCAAACAAGGAGCCTATAAAAGGGAGTCGTTAGCCTGGGTTCGGGGCTCGCTCACTCGTCTATACAGACACATGCTGTTGTGTGCCTCTCTTTGCAAAGAAAATATGAATGCAATCTGATTGCCAATAATTGATCAAGTGTATTTCCTCTCACTTTGAAAAATTTTCACAAAAATCTCAACACAGGTCTGTGAAAATGTGGGAGGACAGCAGAAAGACAATTATTTTGAGCTGAAGATGTCACATTTACTACAAACACTGCAGTCGACCCTGCTGCTGTAAGTAAGCATTAAACTGGGGCTAACTTTACAATAAGTTTATCACTTGTACAATGAGGTTTTTAATTCCATTGCCACCTTAACCTAGTATCAGAGCTGTCCTAACAGAAAATGATTAAGCGTGAGAGAAATATCACACATACAGAAGATGACATCATCTTCCTGGTCACTATGACCCATTATTCAGGTCACAAGAATCCTTAACTGAATGGGAATCACAGTGACAAGGAATTACCATGATTACCCCAAAAACACTCCTTTGCTAGATTACATGTTCCAATTATGAAGACATATTGTGAGTTACTGGGTTGAAGTCTGGGCTTTTCTGCTCCAAATACAGGCTCTTCTGTCTGTGATGGACACCAGTGAAAGGCACCATATGGAGAGCAGATCAAACGAGAAAGTGATGTTATGAAATTATCCACATTATTAAAAATAGAATAAAAAAGGCATAAAGCCCCAAATGCACCAATAAAGCAGTGTCCAACAGACAACCTTTCTGTTATTCAATTCCAGTACTATATAATACAGTATATACAAGCAATGTTAAGAAAGTACTTTAGGTATGTAAAGTAATAAGCAAATTCATGCTTCTTTGAAACTGTTCATTGCTTCAGTAAAGTAAAATGCTGTGAGGATATACCACTTCTCTCTTCTTTGGCTTTTCTTTGTGATTCGTGGCAAAAAAAAAAAAAAATCTACAATTATACAGCTACAGCCATAACAATAGCATACTTAAAAGGGATGAAGTCAAAGTAAGAATGTTATTGTTTTGTCTGTTGGCTGTTGATGTGTCACAGCAAGGTTTGTTTTCTAATAATGTGTCACATAATCAGACCAAATGATTGGCATGTATCAGGGATGTAAATCTTCTACACTGTATGTCTTAGCTACCTTTTGGCCTTGTTTCAACCCCATGAATTATTTAATAAATTTAACCATAAGCAGTTGAGGATAGGTGGCACGGTGGTGGAGTGGTTAGCACTGTTGCCTCACACCTCCAGGCCTGGGGTTCGATTCCTGCTGTGGAGTTTGCATGTTCTCCCTGTGTTTGGTGGGTTTTCTGCAGGCTCTCTGGTTTCCTCCCACAGTCCAAAGACATGTGGGTTAGGTTGATTGGTGTGTCCAAATTTCCCATTGTGTGTGTGTGTGTGCTGCCCTGTGCCCTATGTGCTCTGGGATGGGCTCCAGGCTTAACAGGATGAAGTGGTATAGAAGATGACTGACAGTTGAGAGTACTATGGCCAACCCAGAGAACACACATAATTCACAATGAAACATTGTGTATGGCATGATGCCAGGCCATCATGAATGTTGCCGTATTTTAATTCACAAACTTTATTCAGGTTTAATGGATAAAAGTCACATATGGTGTCAAACCTCAAATAAACTGTCATAGTGTTAATAGTTTTAATTTAAACTACAGTGGAACCCTGGATTGTGAGTAACGTGGTTTACAAGTGCTTTGCTAGAAAGCAAAATTTTTAAATAACATTGAACTTGGTTAACAAGTGATAACTTGCCAGATGAGCATTTTCATATAAAGTATGATATGATTTTTATATCATATCATACTTCAAATGAGATTAGGGAGGTGTGCAAAATGTGAGAAACAGTGCAGAATTTTGCAGAAAAGCACCACCTGAATATGAATATAAGGATGAAGATTCTCCTTCCAAGCAATAACCTCTCCTCCCTCTCGTCTCGCCAGCCACGACTCTTTTCAAAGTTAAAGTGCAGGTTGTTTTATGTTTACTTTAATTGTGTATTAATCATTGTTATTTGTTTCAGATATTAGGGACAATAATTTGTATGTAAAATACCATTTTTTATTTTTAAATTATTTTTATATAAATATTTTTGGGTGTGTGGAACGGATCATCCGACTTTACATTATTTCCGTATGGGAAAATTCGCTTTGATATACGAGCTTATTCGATTACGAGCACATTCCCAGATTGAATTATGTTCTCAATCCAAGGTTCCACTGTATTCAGTGTTCAATTAAGATCCAGTGTTTTGTGCTTGAAAAGAAAGAGACAGCTACGGTTGCTATAATGGAGTAAATATTGTATGTGTGATATGTGAATTATATTAGTTAATAAAGCTAGTTTAATTAGTAAGCATTTTGTGTGTGTGTGTGTATTAAAATGGTGCTTCAGTCAGTGTTTTAATAGTAGTATACAACTCAAACAGTGTCTGTCTTAATGGTTTCTAAGACAAAATGCAAAATGGTACAACTGGGGTAGTGAGAACGGTTTTTCCCCAGCAAGGCTGACATTGTGTACAATCTGCTTTCTAGCTAGTGCTCCACTCTGTATTGATCTCGTTGTGTCCTTGGTGGCCTGTGCTGGATAAGCTTTGATAGAGTCAAGCAAGCTTGACCCCCCCCCCCAACCCACCCGGCTCTGTGAAAGTGCTCAGTGTACAGGAGTGATACGGAGGGATGTCCGGTTCCCCTGTTGACCCACACAACAGGAAGTCCAGCTCTGTGGATTTACCTACACACACCTGGCCATTTGACAAATGAGTCACTGATTAGCCTAAGCAAATACTACCCCCCCCCCCCCCCGTACACTTCAAACTGAATGAGATAGTACTGAATCACTAGGAAAAACCTGGAAAACACAAAAACCCAATCTACTCTTGCTTGTTAAAATACCAGGTTAAAGTTGCAAAACTGTATACACACCAGCATTTTTCTCTCCTTAGGTACACAAATCTTTCACTTGGCAAAAAGTGTTGTATCTGCATTGTTATCCAGCTGTTTGGTGTCAATTTTAACAAACAGTTTAAGCATTAAAGAAAATAATACTGGAGTATTGTTGGGTAGTGTCAGCCAGTCCTAGTTTTAAAAATAATGGTAAATCTTCAGCATTCTGTGGATTTCTCTTTTCTACTACTTTGTTTCTAGTGTCTAGTCATAGACAATTCTTCAACAAGTAAGCAGGATATTTCTACTCCACAAAAGCTTAAAATTCTGAAAACATTTTGTCTTCTTGATACCTTCATTCTTCTTTTACCACAAACATCTTCAGCTGTGTAAAAACTGATGTCTAATCATTTTGGTAAGTCTGAAAAACCCAAATGCCTCCCCTCAGCATCTCAGCACATTCATTCCATTGCCTGCTTCTGCCAGTGCTGCTTCACAGAACCGACTATAAAACTGAGCCATTACTCTTCTCACCTGACCGCTACACTAAGCTCCAATCCTGTCAGGCTGTGAGCACTGTTATGCTGAACCCCTGTCCTCTCAGGCTGAGGGCACTGCTAGGCCGAGCTCTTGTCCTATCAGGCTGAAGGCACTGCTAGGCCCAGCCCTTGTCCTGTCAGGTTGTGAGCACTATTAGGCCAAACCCCTGTCCTGTCAGACTGAGGGCACTGCTAGGCTGAACCCTTGTCCTACCAGGCTGAGGGCACTACTAGGCCCAGCCCTTGTTCTGTCAGGCTGTGAGCACTGTTAGGCCAAACCCCTGTCCTACCAGGCTGAGGGCACTGCTAGGCTGAGCCCTTGTCCTGTCAGGCTGAACCCCTCTCCCATCTGACTGTGAGCAGTTGCTCGGACCCATTGGGCAATACATGCTGTCTAAATTCTTGCTGGTCAGTTCTGTTTTGCACCTCTTATTACAGACGGAATCCAGAACAGTTCTCCACCGCTTTTACTCTTGTGGGTTGCTTCATTCCAACTGAATTATTTTTCATTCCTCCTTCCCCACTGCAGAAGCAAAGTGCTAAAGTCATGCAAACAGCATAATGATCTTCAGGTTCAAATTCAAGGACTACATCTTCACACTACACCTTAAAAATAACAGCGTTTTCTAAATTCTGCCAACAAATGTTTACTTGGCAAGTAATTATTACCTTTTGCACTTCTGCAAGTACTGCTACAGTATGTTCTGGGAAATGTTGAATATGTAATGTTTACAGTCCAGTCTTTGTGAAATATTTATGCTTTTCTCTTGGTTGTATGTGCTTGGAGAGGCACTATAGTGAAGGCTTCAGAAGAAAATTTTAGAAAAAAATATTTGCAACACGCATGCATACACACACACGTGTGTGTGTGTGTGTGTGTGTGTGTGTGTGTGGGATGAAAAGTTAGTCTGCCGGAAACTAAAAGTAATCAACAGTAGATACTTAGATGCAGCAGTTGCTGAGTTATTGAAGCTGAAGAGATCAAGGACAGGTAGTGTGTATTCTTCCAACTATTTCTGCCATGGCAACGGCTCTTTAATGCCTGCTGCTTTATTTGGTGTTCCGTCTCCAAGAAGCTCAATGACAATGACTGCTTTGTGACATCTTATCGTGCCGTGTTTCACGTGTCCAACACAACAGCTGTGTGGCCTTTACTGGTATATTCAATTCATTTTTATACACAAGGCACTTTATAGGAATTAAATAGTTATTACAAGGACCTAACAATGGATATAATAATTAAAGTTACATTAACGCCAGGAAAAAACAGAGGAAAGGAACCAAAAACTTCACAGTGTTGGAAAAACAGCCTTTGTGTGTCCAGGGTTAGTCGGCTGGACACACCTCCTGGACATGCTAACACTATAGAATACAAAGTTAATATAAGGACTATAAATGTAAATGGCAATAAGTACTGAGTCTGTGTTCCATGTGTAGGAGTACGTCCCTGTAGGTTTACAAGATTCCTTATGGCCACATGCAGTCATGTACATTGGGTGTCAACAACTCTAACAAGACTCTGTAAAGGACAACGGACTGCCAGAAGATAGGTGGTTCTCCGACTGGGGAAGTCATTATCCATAATACAAAGCAGTACCTCTTTTTTATAATCGAATGGCTGACTTTGTTAACATAACAGAACACTGTATGTTAACACTTCCTTGACACTGTATTTACGTGGCCTACATGCACCAGCCCTGCCGGTGGCACACAGCATGCACACCTGCCCTGATCCATCGCCTATATCTCAGCACCTTCTACAGACACGATACCTCTAGCCACTTATCGACACCATCGCAATCTCCTGGTTTGCTGCCACTTGTTGTATTTGGCAGAAAAATCACAAGTTGCAGGCCAGCTCAATTCAGTGATCATCAGTGCTTGCAAACCACAATTCAAGTCCACTCACTCATGTGCACTGTGTTAAAATCAAAATTAGATAAACACACACAATTTGACCACTTTCATGTGTTTTCAAATGCTATGTAAGACTGCAGCTATTCAATGCTAAAATGGTTTCCACTGAGAACTCATTCTGTCAATAACGCTGGATTGTCTGCATTAATAAACTGTTGTGCAGGCTGTTACAGTTTAAATGGCATTGTGCTCTCTGATTTAACATAACAAAGCAAATACTCTACCATGAGACTTCCAGCGTACTTTAATAGTAAAATGACACCAGTCTGGACGCAATGGCCAAGTCCATAACAATAACTGAGTAAGAAATAAGCAATCACATCAGTTTTTTACAATAGCCTGTCCAGGCATGTGAAGAAGGGCGTGGCTACAGTGGCTATGCCCAAGCTACTACTTCTTTGACTAAGTTGACCCTCCTGACCAAGGAAATAATTCAGTAATGTTACTGTCTTGCATAAGTCATCAGTTAGGCCGACACTTGATGAAACCTACCCCCTACATCCCTCATGCAGTATGGGAGGAGGTTCCTATGCAACACAGGAGAATGTGCTGGTGCGTATTTCATTTGTGTCACATTGAACGTGACTGCTTCAGTCAGAAATTTTGAATGC
Source organism: Chitala chitala (assembly GCA_025773905.1). Classification (NCBI taxonomy): domain Eukaryota; kingdom Metazoa; phylum Chordata; class Actinopteri; order Osteoglossiformes; family Notopteridae; genus Chitala; species Chitala chitala. The sequence goes on from JABJVR010020977.1 coordinate 29,890, forward strand.
GCAATACTGACATTTTTTACTGAATACCAATACAAGCATTTTTGGTACAAAATTTACTGATACTGATACCGACACCTAAAGTGTGCAAGCATAAGAGAGAGATAATCTATTTAAAATTAATTTAATAACCATACACCAGCAACAGGCTATAATAAAATTTTTTATATGCAAAAATGGCAAAATTGTGGCAGTGCAAACAAAGAAAGAACATCTCACAATATTTTGAAAGAACTAGTGTTTTGAAAGGTACAAGATAACTATATCTTTAAAATTTAAATATTTTGATGTGTTTTATTAATCATGTTTTCCTGTGCGTGCTTAATTATTCTGAAAGTTCTTTACAGCTAAATCAAATGTGTGTAACTACAAACAGTCAGGAGACAGAAAGTTGGATCCAAACATAAAGTGTAGCATTTATTGCCAAAGTGACAAACAGGGGAAGAGGTGTTCCAAGAATCGCGATTGAGAGTTCCGGCCAAGGTCGAGGTTTCCTTGGAATCTGTCTGAAACAATCACTACAAAAAGGTAGAACACAGGAATTTAGGCAGGGAAAGACAAAAGGTAGAGGGCTGGAAAGAGTGCACGCAGACAAACAACAAACAGGCTTGGTTCTAGTAGTTCATATAAAGCAATGATAACTGACAGACTGCTTTTCTGTCCAGGAATATAAACTGTTTTAAAAGCTCACAGGTTGCTCTGATTTAGTTTAACTGGAGCAGAGTGTAGGCCGACGTTCCTGAGGTGTCACAATATGACAACAGTAGGGATGTAATTCATATCAAGATGTGGTTCAATTCATGATACTGGGTTAATGATTAGATATCCAAAATAAAATTTGAATAAAAAGCATTGCTATTTTATTTCAGAGGCAAGTATAAGCAAAGACAATCCCAAAGTGTGTTTCCTCTTCACAGGCAGTTGTCTGAGCTTTTCATTGTGGTGTCATTGTAAATGCTGCATCATATTGCTAGTGTTAGCAGTTTCCCAAACTATGGTCCTTGGACCAGCGCAGGGCCATGGGCTGACATCCAGCCAAGAAAGCCCTGTAAGTAGTGGGTGTGTAAATTGTGAAACTATAAATTTTTAAACTCTTTTTTTCCTTTTCATGTTTCATGTTGTCCATATATCTGGAAGTTCTCATCTGTCGCTAAATGGGTGTCGATACTGCATATTGCAGCATTAAAATTTTGGATGATGATGCCATTGTTCATCTTGCATGTACTTCTGTCAACCATTAATAAAAGAAAATAACATAAACAGCACTGGTGTGGAATTCTACAAAACTTTATGATATATCATCTCCTCTGCACAACTTCAAGTAGACTTGCTAGAATAGCTGTCACGAAATCAGCAGCATTAAAAGTAGAAACAATGAAAAATGTCTATGCATAGCCTTGTTCCTGTACCCAGATCAGCTCTATTTTGGCTATGCATGAACATTCAGGCAATAGAAGAATGCAGTGCATTTATTAACATGCTAAAACATTTACAGACTGCACTGTGTGGTGTCAGCCTCAGTGTCCTTCCCTTTTGTGTAATCATTTGAAATGGCCTGTTTAAAAGGAACAGCCCATAAATGGCAGTTTGTAGCAGCAGCCAGTGAGTGAGTTTGATTTGCACAAGGCATTTCACTCTAGAAAGTCAGCCTGCCCATTGTTTTCAGGATTTAACATCATGCCATGAGCTGTTCCATTTTGTCTAAACCATTCAAAATCTATGTCTGTCTTCACGTAGTCTTGACTTTGTGCACAATTAATTATTCAAACATGGAAATGCTTTAAATTTGTAGTTTCTCACACTTCTCATTTAAAGATTTTTTTCAGAGAGCCCTTACGGTCCTGTGCTACTGCCCTTTCTGTATAGATGCCCACCCTCCACCAAGCATCGTGAAAAGCCATTGATCTGTAATAAGTGAAGCAGCAGGACAAACACATCAAACAATTCACAGAAACTGGACCCCAAAAAACTGAGCTGCACCCTTAGATCAAAGGTGAGAGCTCTGACACGAATCACAAAGCCCATCTCGATGTGCATGAAATTTGTAAAGGAATTACAGCACAACAGATCAAAGGTAAAGAAAGGCCCAGAACTACCTGGTCTTCTATTCTTAGCATGCAATCTGCCATTAGTCAGAAGCAATTCAGATTACAAAAGGGAAGCCTTCTTTGCTAGGCACTCGTTCAACACTGCTGATGAGCACATCTTTTCCTTTGGTCCTTTGTTATGATGTTCTATGAGAAACAGCTGTTCCCACGGCAAAGGTGGCCAGAACTCTTAAGTTCCAATAGGTCTGAGCGATCAATTAGTTTTACATAAAAATTGTGAGTAGAAGCAATTCAATTTTCAGATGTCAAAGACCACAGTTCTAGTTACAAATTTTTAATGGTGCTGTCCTAAGAAGTATCAGTATACTCTATGCATACCCATGAGTTTTTTTTAATACATCTTCTAAATCTGCCATCCGAAGAGGAAAGTATGGTTGATTTAGGAGCATTGTTTAACCAGTCTTATCAAATACTGTGTGAACTGCATATATGACAACACAACCACCATCAGTAGCTAGATATTAAATTAAGTTAGCAGCAGGATGTCTGCTTCAGTAAACCAAATAAGTCAACACTAGGGTCAACATTCAGTGGGTGACTTGACACCAAATAAAAGTAATACCTAATGTGTGAGCATTTTAGTTTCAGAAATGGCAACATTTTGTTTCAGAAATGCCAACAAAAATTTAAAAAGAGTTCTTTTAAGAGATTTCAACATGTTGAGTAGTGGTGCAAGCCATGCAAGGTAAGATCCACTAATCTTTATCCACTGCTGAAAGGACATCCCTGATGTCTCTATGTATGTGTAACAGGGGTAACTCTGGCTCGAACCGATGACCTTACACCCCACACAGTGTTACCTGACAAAACAATTAGCCTGCTGAGTTAAAGACCTGTCTCCCTCACTTGAAGGACTAATCATACTCCAGTCCCCACTACAGGGAGATTCTCAACATAATGCTTTCATACTCTACTACATCCTCTCCTACTAAATACTTGCAGTAACTCCAGCCCAACTGCTTGGTAGCAGCCAGTATTTATAGAAACGGCACTGATTTGTGTATCAACTGGGATTATGGTGAAGAATACACATATATGTGTTAGCAGTGCAAGTTCCAGGTAACTTTTACCAGGAATCAGAGCTATACTGAAAAATATAGCTCTAGGTAGGAACTAAAATGCATAGGTAGGAACTAAAATTCTTACTGTGAACAAAATACACATAACATAAATTTCAAATTATATCCAGCTAAAATTAAACAATAAACATTTTGAAGAAGTTCACACACAAGAAAAAGAAACAATTATATATTAACTCAGCTACAAGTGCCTGGCCTAAAACTCCACTAATGAATCCATCAGTTAGTTAAAATCTTGAAACATATCAGTCAGAAAAATCAGATTTACACAAGTGAACTATAACCTCTTAACCCAGGTTATCAAAATCAGTTGCATTTTTTGTGTATTATATTCAGGTGGATAATTCAGATGCATCATTAGTAACCAACAACTGAATTTATTTGATACTATAAAGCATCAAACACTACATTAATTCTTCAATACATTACGATCGTTCCTTGGAACATGTGCCTTAGAAATAAAGTAAGTACTAATCGTTGTTTTTTTTTTTTTAGACAGTCCAAAGAAAAAAATTTAATTGTGTTTCTCTTATTCATAACAGAAATATTATTTTTAAAAATAAAAGTGAGTCCAAAGGGAATACTGGATACTAAATCTATGTGGGTCAATAATATTTTAGCATGTAAATATTTATTAATGCAGGAACTATATACAATGCCCCACATAAACCATGCTATGTTTAAATTCCTTAGTATAATAATAAAAACACTTTCATTATTGTAACAGTGACACTGATGGTGACCATGTTAGGCAGGACGATGTAGGCATTACGTGGGCTTCTGCAGCTTCACTAAACTTAAACACTTTGGACTTGAAGAATCACTTTGGCTGAAGAATCAATAAAAATAAATATTAGCATTGCCCCTGTGGTGGGTTGGTGTCCTGCCCTGGGTGTCCCCTGCCCTGTGCCCTGTGCCTCCTGGGATGGGCTCACGCAACCCTGACTTGGACAAGCGGTATAGAGAATGGATGGATGGATTAGCATTGCAGGTATAATATTAATTTTTAAAAAGCATATAATAATAATAATAATAATAATAATAATAATAATAATCAACTATCAGTTAGTCAACTGAAGTAGTTCCTTACAGCCATGTCATACACTAATTCCAGCATATATATTGATGTAGAACACTCCAGTAGAATACTTAAAAATATTTCAATTATCATTTTTGCACAGACAAAAGGCAATATAGAACTCTGGCAAAAAAAAATATCTCTCTGGTACTCTAAAATGATCTTATAAGTCAAAACAATCATTCACAAGTTGACTGACCTGTTAAGACAGATGTTGTAAAACTTGTGTAGGAATAGAACGCTTTCTAACCATGTTCTTCAAGTGGCAAAGCTTTCCACAAACTCAGCTGTTATTGAAGTAACAATGAGGAGGGAAAATCACCTAATCTGGTATTTCAGGTGTAAGCATCACAGCTTCAGTATCAGCCTGGCACCAAAGATACCCCACCAGTTGAAACACTGACACAAACCAATTGACAGAAATTAACCCGAAGTGCTGTTGTACACACAAAATAGTCTCTCAACAGACAAAAGTTCACAGATGTCCTGCCCGCCATATGTTGTTATAGGGCCTCTAGGATTTAGTATTTCCAACATGGCAGTAGACTTAAATGACATCCTAATCTCGGAGTTAAAAACAGCAAGCAGCTCACCGTCCTCACGAGACTTCTGGATGAAGGCGTCCACACCACTCTCTCCATAGTTGCCCTCAGAGGCCACCGTGGAGACGTAGTTCCAGCGCATGGCCCTGACGATGTCCACCATGGCCTGTGCCTGGTACGTGTCCGGTGGCACCACGCGGGAGAAGAAGTCGTAACGAGTGTTGTCACTTAGCTCTGGAGCCGTAGAGGCGTAGCTTACCTGGGGGATCTGCAGGGGGGGTGGAATTCACAAGATAGAATTAAGTCATTTGCAAATCAGCTTCTGTGATTTAAGTACATGTTATGGGACTCTTGGCTAGAGAGCCTTTTGAGTACATCTCCTATTCATTTACAAACACCAGCATGTTAAAGTATACATTAGATCAGTATAGTCCACAGAAATTTTCAAGGACAGACATCAGACTACATTAAAGCCTAACAAAAACACACACATTTTAGATAAGTTATTTATATCAGTTAATCTTGATTGTAAGACACCACAAATTAATTTGTCAGCAAATAAATACTTGGTTTTCTATTTAAAACATTCTCTTGCATGAGGTAATAAATGCAAAAGTACTAATTCAACAAAAGTAACGTTTGCTACACAGTTCTCAATGTTCTACAGTTTTCCTGCCATTTACGTATATTGTGCATAAACATTGTGATAAAACTACTTGTGTAGTCTTGCACGTGTGTTCACTGTATTTAGGAATTTAATCTTTTGGCTTTTAGCATTACAGGGGTTTTCAGTATGAAAAATCAAAGATAAAAATACCAAAAAATTTTAAGTGTGTGTGTCTGTCCAAACTTTTCCATTCAACAGGTGCTATTGGCAAAATCACACAACACGTGTTTCAGTTACCTTTTCCCTGCACAGCTATTTAATCTGGCTGGTTTATAACAGTCTGTACCTGTTTCAATGCTTTATCACTGGAACCTTTTCTTTATTCCTGGTTCGTTGAATTTTGTTCAAACTTTTGACATTCTGGTAAATTGCTGTTTATTCAGAAGGTTTGTTTTTGTTTCTTTTTCGTGTTGATGCTTCCAGATGCCCAACTTGAATGACAGCATGTTTTCATTTAGGGTGTTGAGCACCTTTGCAACTTATGTGACCTTAACGGGTGTGAGGTGTATAGCAATATAGCAATATGCTCCGGTTTATACTGAGGATGCACCTCTTGTGCTTAAATATAACCTGCTCTCTCCACAGAAACATCCCAGTTAGTGTGAATACAACTGACACTTGGTGTCAATACATTTATTACAACTGAACTAGTTTTTTTTTTCTGGCTTCTACAAGACAGGAAGTTCTTATTCTCCACAATAATGACCATGACTCAGATATTTACATCATATGAAAATGGGCACTTAACCTATGTTGAGTTTATTTGACGGCACTTAAGGACTTAAGTGTAACGTGAAAGCAAGGGTGGAGACCACGCAGGGAAGGCGTATGTGCAGAAGAGGAGTTTAATGGGCTTAGCAATGTCCAAGGGGTTATACACAGTACCTAAACAGAACATACAAGGTACAAGGTCATAACCAGGCCAAGTACTTGACATGGGAGCACGAGAGCGAAACTTGGATACAGATAGGATGAGAACTAGGACCTACAATGGACATGCATTAATACAATGTGCAATTCTCTGCTTAGTAGCACAAGGCTAAAGTTTTATTCAGACTATACTATTAAAAGTACACCAGCAATTACAAAAAATAAATAAATAAATAAAAATAAAACAGGTGTGTGTTAGACCCCTGAAGGCAAAATGTAGAACATAACAAAATTACACACAAGCGTCCCAAATGAACATAAGGACAAACTTGATATTGCCGTAATTTTATTAATTTTATTGGAAGGTGCTGCAATACACACTCTTTGGGTAAAACACATCTGATTAAATGTTTAAATCATCTGGACAAGTTGCTAACTCGTATTTTTGTCACCCAAAGAGCTCCAGATGAGGCTGAAAGCTGAAACGTGCTACAGATGAGAATCTTTCTTTTCCAGCAGCAGCTGTTCCATGCAGCTGTGACATATCTGAAGTATTTTGAAGGCTCTTCCACTTACAATACTTTAGATGAATGTATTGATCTCCAGCATGACAGGCAATGTATTAAGTTTAACATGTTTATGACAAACATTCACAAATACACTGTTCAAGGACTTATCAAAAGCTGTACTTACTGCACTATCTTCTATGATAGTCTGATTGAAGTTTATCTCTTTGAAGCTGAGCAGTGCTATTTGTAGGATTTCAGTCTAAGCAACTATGACATAATCACACACACACACACACACATACACACACACACACATTCACAATCAAAACCATCAATGCTTGCCAAATAAAAATTAAAACACCATAAATCTCAAGTGACTGAATGAAACAATGCTCAGTGCCATAAGCAGGAAGTCCACTGTGCACCACTGACTGGTGACCTAGATAAAATAATGACCAATATCAGTACTTCACCTGTCAAATGCACATCACTTTATATTTATATTTCACATAATCAATCCAAAGGTTTATTTGCAGCTTCTGCATAACAATTATAAATCAACAGCAATGTTATACAATGAAGACCTGACATAAGTACATCAGTACAAAGCATCTAAATGAAAGGAACAAATGTGCCCACACAAATCCAAGGAATAGAAAGTCTTAGATCTGTATAGAGAAAAGCATCTCCTGTAGACTTTGCACAACTTGGCCTGATTTTTCTCCTGGCATAAACATCCTCAGCAAAGTAAGGGTATGGCCCCAGGGGATTCTGATTGGGTAAAAAGTAATGGCATAAATATTCAAAATGCCCAACTTTACTGTGCCATAAAGTGTTGTAGCTGCTGTCAAACAGATTTATATTTAACTGTACTGTTAACAGCTGTGGGTACCGTGGTGGTTAATGGCTTCTCTCCAATGTTTTCTTGAATAAATAGCCAAGGACAAGTTTGTGTGTATTCAGATGTATATTTTAATGGTTTTAGTGGTTAATCTAAGCAGTCAGCCTCGCATCAGGATTGCAGGCAGAGAGTCATATTGAAAAAACAAGGACAAGGAGTTACAGCCAGCTGTATGGACTTGTATGTCACTTTATATGACAGCTTCATCAAAATTAAAAAAAGTAAATATTTTACTATCTTTCCTGACAGGATACAACAACCGCCGTGGTACTGAGGCATCTGTAATCTGTTTATCCAAACAAAAGATGTTCTTTGCAACAGTCCTGAGTGGTCTGTAATCTGGGGACATCACATGAACTGCTCTGCTCTGTGCAGCAGTAGGCTACTGGGTGAGCTGTAATGTGAGTGACAGCACATAAACCTCTTTTCGGTGCAGCAGTACTGAACAAGAATTAATCTGTGTGACAGCACATAAACTGCTCTGTTCTGTGCAGCAGTATTGGGTGAGCTGTAATCTGCGTGACAGTATATAAACTGCTCTGTTCTGTGCAGCAGTATTAGGTGAGTTGTAATCTGCATGACAGTATATACACTGCTCTGTTCTATGCAGCAGTATTGGGTGAGCTGTAATCTGTGTGACAGTATACAAACTGCTCTGTTCTGTGCAACAATATTGGGTGAGCTGTAATCTGCATGACAGTATATAAATTGCTCTGTTCTATGCAGCAGTATTGGGTGAGCTGTAATCTGTGTGACAGTATATAAATTGCTCTGTTCTGTGCAGCAATATTGGATGAGCTGTAATCTGCGTGACAGTATATAAATTGCTCTGTTCTATGCAGCAGTATTGGGTGAGCTGTAATCTGTGTGACAGTATATAAACTGCTCTGTTCTGTGCAGCAGTATTGGGTGAGCTGTAATCTGTGTGACAGTATATAAACTGCTCTGTTCTATGCAGCAGTATTGGGTGAGCTGTAATCTGTGTGACAGTATATAAACTGCTCTGTTCTATGCACCAGTATTGGGTGAGCTGTAATCTACGTGACAGTATATAAACTGCTCTGTTCTGTGCAGCAGTATTGGGTGAGCTGTAATCTGCATGACAGTATATAAACTGCTCTGTTCTGTGCAACAGTATTGGGTGAGCTGTAATCTGTGTGACAGTATATAAACTGCTCTGTTCTGTGCAACAGTATTGGGTGAGCTGTAATCTGTGTGACAGTATATAAACTGCT
>JABJVR010021007.1:0-38853 GCA_025773905.1 Chitala chitala
CCTGTACCCTTGTGTTCTGTGACTGCCAGTTTAGTCTTTACTCCTGTACAGGCCCTGTACCCTTGTGTTCTGTGACTACCAGTTTAGTCTTTACTCCTGTACAGGCCCTGTACCCTTGTGTTCTGTGACTGCCAGTTTAGTCTTTACTCCTGTACAGGCCCTGTACCCTTGTGTTCTGTGACTGCCACTTTAGCCTTTACTCCTATACTGTACCTCCTCACCTTTCTTTTCCCCATTTGTCTGCTTGGTGCCTGGTCTGAGCACCAGCTCAGTAGGACGCTGTGGTAGAGCTGCTGACCTGCATTGTTGACCCTTCACAAATAGTCTTTTTCAGCCTACAGAGATGTACTCATAGGCCTAGCACAAGGACAGAATGCATTCTGAACTTCAAAGTTAGATGGTCCTAGACAGATTCTGGCCTCTATTACTATACCCACTGGGCAACCATTTAACGTTAGACATGCTTAAAGTGGAAGACAATGTTTCTGTATATTAACTACCACAAAGAAGGTAAGAAAACAGACATCTATAAAGCAGAGTAGTAAACATGCTATGTTATGTGGACTATGATGATGATAGAGCAGACTTCTACAGCTGTGGAATACGTTCGAATATGAAGTTCTCACCTTGAGCAGATCTGTGTTGTTCTCCAGGGACAGCAGGATGGTGTATGGGGCTCGCATTGCCCCTGTCAGGTTGATAGCCTGGGTTATCCATTCCACATTGCCCAAGTCATCCAGTAACAGCCCTGTACAGTCATCACCACAGGCTGGGGCAATACACCGGGCCATGTAGATGTTGGTCATGGTAAAGAGGAAACATTTGAACAAAATGTATGCAGCATGTTTCATTGCTTATTTCACAGCAGATTGCTCATCAATACTGTACACATTTACATATATGTGGTATGAACTATGTTTGGCTCCAACTGTATCTACAAGGTATTTTGGGCCACCAAACACCTGCTGTCCTAGTCAGATCTTTGCTCCATCTCTATGTCACTCACACTATCTCACGTACATTATACACCACTTTTGCCACTGACCCTCTGAATTTGAAGTTTTTTATTAAGGTATGAGATTAGTGTGTCAGTCTGGCATGTATGTCCATGCCTTTCCCAGGCACACAGAAAGGGACACTCACAGACACACTGTTGTCCAGAGAGGGCATATCTGTCATCACACTTGTCACAGAGGTGTCCATGCACGCCTGGCCTGCAGTCACACTGCCCTGTCAGTGGGTGGCAATGGGGGTGCACTGAGCCCCCAATGTGGCACTGACACGGTGTGCAGCGGCCGCCCGGTTGGGAGGGATCACCACTGTAGCCCTCCGAACAGCTCCATGTAAACAGGACAGTGTTGGGGACAATGTTATCAACCCTGGGGATTTCCACACATTACCCTTCCAGGTCATGTGGCTTAGCACTCACATGCTCCTGGAAGGTATCTAACCTTTCCACATAAATGAGTATAACAGCGGCCCATGTGCAGGAAAATACCTACCGCAGGGCCTTTCACACCTTATCATAACAAGCAAGGGCCACATGGTGCCCCTGTTCAGCACTTAGGAACACCTCTCATGTGCGAGCTTTGGTGGTTTTTCTCACTCAGTTACAGTTGAGAGTCGATAACTAGTCAGTGTTCCTCACATTCTCACCGTTCACAGTGTCGTCCTTCGTAACCTGGCAGGCATGCATCACAGAAGAAGTCATCCTCGCCTTCTGGGATGCAGGTGGGACTGAAGCTGGAAGGGAGGTGAACACACTCAGGTAACATGCCATTCTGGTCTACCCTACTGTAACCCTTCACATAAACAAGCCATCAGTGTTAACACGCCTTATTCAGGCTCGCCTAGAGCATTAAGGCCCAAAAAATAATATCACTATTATTACTGCCATAGTACTGCCTTTTTATTCATGAGACTGTGTGTATTTATGTGTATGTTTTTCCTTGAGTTATTTGTTGTTTTATATTACGTATGGGTTGTGCCCATAAATGTGACCCACCGGGGGGTACACTGGGGTACAGTGTGGGGGGTACACTGCTTTTGAATGAGGTACTGTGTTTGTAACATGGTTATCACATTCATGAAAAATGAAATTTTCTCACCCTGATTCTACCATGACTTGATTTTTCACAAAAAATCTAGATTAACATGCAAAAAAACCTAATGTTTTTGGTAAAGCCATTTTATGACATAGGGTACAATTTTAACAGAAGCAGTGCTTTTATTTCATATGAACAAAAAATTTCAACGTTAACAATACATAAAAATGACCAGAAATTCCAGTTCCCATTGCAACATTTCTGCAGCAAAACTGCATCAAACAGAATAAGTTGGCACCAAAATACACAGCTTGGATTGAAAAAATCTGTCAGAAAATTGGACACAAAAAAGGTACACGTCTCGCACACTACTTTTTACACAACCCTTCCCTCATGATCTAATAATATATTTTATTCATTATTATGAAAAAAATTGATGGTAGCTGTACAGGCAAATGATCATTAATCACTTGTCATGTATGATGCTGTACTAATTGAGCCACTAGGCCACTTTTTTACAGTAAAAAGAAGAATGTCAGGAAAGTACAGGTTCATACATAGGAATATAAGAACAAGATTTTTTTCCCTGGTGGCTTGTTAAAAGGAATTGTACCATGTTTATGTCACACTAGCCACCCTCCTTTTGGTCCAATGGCTAATGTCTCATTGTTTGGTGGATAATATAAATGTATGTATGTATTTTGCAACACGAACATGTCTTGATAACAGTTATACATGTGAAAACCTGTCAATTCTTTCATTAAAATAGATTTTGTGTAAAATTGTTTATAGTAAAAACCTATTCCTTGGTGGTTGACTATTGTTCAGCGAGGCTGCTACACTGCCATCTGTTGGACAATTGATGCAATTAGACAACAGAAAGGTAGGAAACATTCTTCGAATACCTCTGTGAATTTCGAGGGGGGCAAGCACATAAGGAGCAGTCACTGATAGAACCTTCCACTTTCCCATAATACCCTGGAGCACAGAGTTCACAGTGATTGCCCACAGTGTTGTGCTCACAGCCCTTAAAGAGAAAATAGGATTATTAAATGCGAAAAACAACCACACTGTCACAACAGCAGTTAGTACATATGTGAACGAAACAAGACAGTTATATGACAGTTACCTGAGTTGTTGCAACAGTTAGATACACATCTGCAGATGAGTAAGATGGAGATGTAAACATACCTGGCACTTGCCAGTGTCTAAGTCACAAGCCCAGCTATGGTTGTTGCACTGACAGGGCACACAGGGCTGGATAAAGTGATGTTGGCCAGAGGACAGAGGCAACGCTGGCTCTCTGTGGAATCCAGGAGCACACTCCTAACAATAGCAGGTGGAACATCAAAGGCACACGCACAAGATGAGACAATGAGAAATGAGAAAGACGTCAATGTCGAGACTCGTATATGATCATTTCATATATGAGCCACAGAAAGAAGCACTTCTATATCTAACACAATAAGGTCATCTGTGTGTTATGCTGTCATTTCATGGTCTCAAACAGCAAGAGAAAAGGTTAGTATGCCTCACCTCACAGGACAGTCCCTGGTAGCCCAGTGGGCATTCGCATTTTTCAATGAAGTGTGCCAACTGTTGACCTGGCAAAACCACCTCACCTTCCTCCACGGTTTCCATGGAAATATTGTAGATCCTAGGCCAGAAACATTCTGTGTGGTCAGAGACACCTGGCAGCGTGAGTGACTGGTGAGAAGAGCTCACCTGCTTCGCAGGACCTCGCCGCTGTGTGAAGCCTTCACCACGATGTACTCCACATTGCTCAGAACAGACATGAAGTCGGCGCGCGTAACACTTTGGTTGGACGGAGAGCTGAAGTACTTCCACTGATGCTGTGGAAATTTGGCATTACAACAGACATGGCATATGAACTGAGAGCCCCATTTGGTACTGAGCACCACCAGTTGCTGCAACATCAACCTCTGAAGGCCAGTGAATTTCCAGTTACTCCCATGTGAAAAGCCTGGGCTGGCTGTACTCACTGTCCCTGTTGCAGTACCTTCATGTCTCACCTCAGTCAGTGGCACCTCGTGAGCAGACTGCAGCCCACTCTCTGGAGCGGACAAGTTGAGGAAAATGACCGATTTCCTCAGACGGCCTCCTCGCATGACCACCTGGGGCTCATAGGTGGTCACGCTGACACCATCTGGAGGGTCGAAGGTCACGGTGTAATGCAGCTTGCCACCATAAGACAACAGCTGTGCAAAGAAAAGACAGCTTTCTAGTATACATGTCAACGAGAAAATGTACAGCACAGAAGTGAGGAAGAGGACTATTCCAAATTATAATCAGTAGCCATTCAAGATAGCTTCCATGTTGTGTACCTTGTGCTAAAACTGAAATACTTTGAAAGTAGAATATGGACACGAAATTACAACCTCATGAGTATCATCTAAACATAAATCTAGTGAAAATTAGATCATATTGCTGAAAATCAGTGTGCTGTTAAAAGCTGAAGTCAGAATTGAAGCAATTATTTATAAATCAGTCCAATGGGTATCACTTGAAATAGCCATGCAAACTTATACTATGGCACTGATCAACGCTACCTTATTGCCATGGAACAGTGAAGGCAGCCACCAGTAGTAGGTCTGGACTAAACCAGTGTCCAGGATGGTGCTGTGGAGCTCTGGGACAATGCCAGCCAAAGACACTGTTAGGTCCCTGTGGCTCACCACACCCAGCTGGTTAGTCTCCGCACCCAGCATGATCTAGAACAGACACGTGCAGCTCCACTGTCACTAAGATCACTACCGGTGTCTGCTTACCAATTCTTAAGGGTGCACCTACTAACACACACTGCTGCTTTCAACCAGAATGATCTTACCCTACTTCCAGCTGTTAATTTACAAGGTTCTGAACCAGGAGCTGTTCAGTATATGTTGACATCACTCAGCTTCAAAATAAGTGTCTACCTCCCAGGATTCACTTCTCTTAACACTTGAAAATGCAGACAGATGATCATTATTTCCTAAACCAGAGTGTGCTCAGCGGATTGGTTTGGTCCCGCTGTGTCCTTGACTAAAACAGCCCATGACAAACGAGCAGGACAGCGCCCTCCTCTCGCTGTCACCTCCCGACAGATGGCTATCTTGTTGAGCCAAGAGAGAAGCATCTGTACGCTTCACCATTCTCTCTACTATGCCCAATTAGAGCAAATCTAATTAGATCATTAACAGCTCTAATACGTTATATTTCTTTTGTAGATGTAAATCTCTTGCCAGAATTTCCGACTTTGTAAAACTGTTCTAAACTCTCAAAGCATTTGTCTCATTTAGTCTGATGCATACGTGAGTGAATCTTACTTTAGGTATTTGTCAAGTACACATCTCCTACTGGTGTCAGACATGCTGGAATGGTGTTACTTACAGGAACTCTGATCAGACCCTGAGCCTCCTCACAGAATGAGGACACTCCAAAACAGAAACAAGGTCTGCAGTCCGCAAGGTGGTCCTGTACTAGGCCAAAGGTGCCCCTCTTGCATTCCTCACACCTGGGACTGCCCACATTGTCCTCGAAGGGAAATGACACGTGGGCATCACTGCCACTGAAAAACACACTACAATACCGTCTCAGAGACACTAAAGCTCCGAGAACAAAACAGCAGCAGGTGCAGCGAAGCTGCCTCAACATGTAAAAGGTACGTCCCTATGGGTGGGGTTCACAGGTGCACACGTTCAATCCTGGACAGTTTTTAATTTTTTTTTTTGGAAAATAGAACTCGTGTTAATTCATCTGTTGACTAGTGATAATTAAAGCTCTAATTTGATTACATCAGCTCTGGAGTCTGGACATCAATCTAGCATTCTCTAGGTTGGAGAAGCTATTCTATTAGCAGCAATCAACAGTTGAATACATTCATTCAGGGAGCTGTACAGCTGGACTGTAGCTATGTAGAACTGCACAGGATTAATCCACACTTTCACAGTGCCACTGGACTAATCAAGGAGTTCTGTGATTTACACCAGTACAAAATTAAACTGAAAACAGTTAGGTACAGTCAAACCAGCACATGAACACAGTGCTGTTTTCACACATATTCCATGACAGCAACTTGTTCATTACCTTGCAGATACAGGCTCCTGTGTCATTGCAGCCACAGACCATCAGCCGCTCATCACAGAACTCATCACGGGTACCATGGATGCTGCAGTTGCAGGCAGTGCAGTCAGGGAAGTAGGCGAAACCCAGGGCACAGCGGTCGCACTTGATTCCAACATACTTGGGCAGGCATTGACACTGCCCACTGGCAGGGTCACATTGGGATGAGGAGGCACCAACAACGTTGCAGTCGCATGGCTACAGATTCAGAAGAAGAAGATGAGGAATTCTCATGCATGCTAATGACCACTTTGGGTGGAATCACCACACAGACAGGAGATACACTGTGGGACAGGAGATACACTGTGGGACTGGAGACACACTGTGGGACTGGAGACACACTGCTTCAGTTTACTGACCATGTCTAATGATGACCTCTGCTAGAGGAAAGCCATGTACAGGACCTAGCTGGAGAATATCAGGTCGAAATTTCAGAACTGTAAGCTCTTACCTCAGAAGAAGAAGTCCTGTTTCAGTACTTTGAAGAAAAATGCCTTACTTAAATGGTCTAGGTAGGGACCCAGAATCTAAATAGGCAAGAGGAGCTACATTTTTCAATTAAGCACCTAAATATTAATGTAGTTGGAGTTTTTTTTAATCTCTCCTGTCTGTGAAAGTTAACGGCAATCCAGTTACTGCTCAGCTCCTACCTGATTTGTTTTTACTCACTGCCATATCCGTAATTAAACTAGCTATCTAGAATTAGCTACTTCTTGAGACATACAGTAAAAAACAGTAAAAGGTAAAAGAAGTGAATGCACTGAGGATAGAGAATCACATGCCAAGTGGTTACCTGGCAACCTGTCACCAGATTGTGACCCCAGTAACCTTCCTCACAAAGCTCACACTTGTCACCCCTGGTATTGGGTGGGCAGACACACTTTCCGGTGTCTGGGTGGCAGTGTCCATGAGTGAAAGGGCAGTCGCATGCTGGATGTGAAGAGATAGGAGAGGGGGGAGCACAAGCTGAAACAGGTGAAGATAGAAGCAAAAGAGGAGGTGTTGTCTATGCGCCAGCTCACCTGTACAGGCAGAGTCCACAGAACCATAGAAGCCAAGCGCGCAATGGTCACACTTATCCCCCCCCACTCCCTGGCGGCAGTGACACGCCCCCTCTTCGGTGCACTCCACAGACTGTGATCCTGTCTGACTGCAATTGCATGCAATGCAGCCTTCTCCGCTGAGCAGACCATAATAACCTGTCTGGGAGACATATATGACCAAATGTCACATGTACAGGTGAACATGAGGAAAAGCACTGCATGCAGTCATTGGGCCTGATTCACTAATGTCTTCCTACATTTCTCCTTATATTTGTTCTTCAGAGAGGTCTTAAAAAGCTTCTAGGAAAAGTCTATGTGAGATTCATGGTGTTCTTAACTCACAGAATTGTTCACAAATGTGTTCTTATATTGATGAATCCCATCACGATTCCCTTGTAAACCGAGAGCGCGTGCTAGCTGTCCCTAACTAACACAGACAAACAACCCAGCAGGGCCGTGCGCACCAGGGTCATCGCTGGATACAAGAACCATCATGAAAAAGAAAACTACAAAAAACAAGCTTGTTTACAAAAACAAAAATAAAACAACAGCCTGCAAAATACTAAAATAAAACTAATACTATACAGTTATGATACAAAATGAACAAATGCAAAATCATTTCATAAAGGAAAAACATTTAACATTTTTTCTATCTTGCCTCATAAAAACTGGTGTTTTCAGATGCGAAATGCTGGCCAGAGAGTATCCACATTCTGAGTAATGCTGGCCAGAGAGTATCCACATTCTGAGTAATGCTGGCCAGAGAGTATCCACATTCTGAGTAATGCCTCTAACATTCTGAGGGTCCCCCTGCTCAGTCCTCACTCTGGGATTACAAAAACATTAAGCTGCTTGGTAAAAAAAACACAAAAATGTATTCCTGTGATTCACACTCACTCCAAATTTTTCAATGGGAACTAGACTGTACTATTGCAATACTAACGTGAATTCAAAGTTTTTAAATGTCAGTGCAGAAAAATTGTATTCTTTAAATGTCAGCTTTCTTTTAAAATGGTAACCAAAAAACTATAACCACAACTGAAATAAATGAAGACAAAACTAAAACTAATAATATCAGTGAACTAAAAATGAAAATGTGGTGGCGTGGTGGTTAGCACTGTCGCCTCGTACGTCTCGGCCTGGGGTTCGATTCCCGCCTTGGGTCTGTGTGCATGGAGTTTGCATGTTCTCCCTGTGCTTGGTGGGTTTTCTCTAGATTCACCGGTTTTCTCTTACAGTCCAAAGACATGCAGGTTAGGTTGACTGATGTGTGCCCTGTGATGGATTGGGGCCCACCCTGGGTGTCCTGTGCCCTATGGGTTCTGGGATGGGCTCCAGGCTTGCCTACAACCCATAATGGGATTAAGCGGTACAGAAGATGACTTACTAAAAATGAAAGTAAAACTGCTAATACTCTTTGAAATGTACTAAAACTGAAATCTAACATACTAAACTATATAAAAATAAAATCTAATGAAAATATCAAAACCCTGGTGTATACCCACATTCTGTTAAACTGCCCCATGTGTGATGTTTGGATGTGGTCTTGGACAACCAAGAGAAAATGGTTATTTCAAGTGTTGTTCAATGACAACTGGACTTGCTTAGAAATCTTGAAGATGTTTCACTTGTCATCCGAAAGCTAAAACACCACCTACATAAAATGTGGTTCTTTCAACACTCTCAAGGCGGGTCCTTAGTCGTTCACACTTGGATCCATGTGACTCTTACGGCCCACTGCCACCCCTGAGGCGGTTTCACAGTTGTTCTGTCCTGGGCTCAAGTTATTCTAACCAAAAGTCACAAATGACTTTCAGGATGCCATCAATTTAACAACTCACAAGATTTATATACCTGCAAGACAGTTAGCTAGAACTGAAGAAGTGTTTTGGATGAATTTGGACATTATTACATATGGCAAAAATTGTAATTGAAATCCTGTATTATACAACTGTTGATTTGAATAAAATGCAATAACATAATTTTACACGAACTTGTCAGCACTGAATTGTGCACAAGTGTGCTCTTGAGTGAGTATAGATTCTGTTCTTATGTAAGAACAGATGTGGTGAATGTCATGGTTGGTGAATAAGGCCCATTGTTTGAAAAACAGACAGGGACAAGTTCTTGTCCCTGTGCAGGTGTATTCTCTGAGGACCCTCTAGCACTCCTTAGATGGTTGGATGGCCCTACCTGTGCACAGGCACCGGGTAATCAGTCCCACTCTTCCCCCCAGTCCAATGTTGCTGTACACAAGAGTATGTCAGTGTTACTACAGCTCAGTCTACATTTTACACTGTGGGCCACAGACAGGCAGGAGCCAGAACAGAATTAAACCACAGACTCTAAAAATGAATGATGCTGTATATTGTATGGAGAGCCAAGCTACCATAGTTTGCCACTAAACTGCATCTATGTTTTAGAGTGTCATGAGAAACACCAAGCATGGATTATGTTGATGGAAGTCTACAAATCCAGTGTGGTATGTGGGCTGCATGGAGCAACCAGGACTGACACACTACAGTTACAGTAACTATCAGGGTGTAAATCACAACTCATTTGACAATCCAGCCTCAGCCAGAAAAGCCAGGATGAGGAGGGTCAGCCAGGACCTGACGGACCTCAGCAGAATCCCCAGGCCCAGACTTGCCTATATACAAGCATCTGGATTGGAGGCTGAAGAACATCTGTTGACTGCACCACCCCCCCTCCTTCGCGCTCCTACCAATTCCCACCAGACAGGCCCACTCCAGTTTCATCACTCACCCCCCCCATCCAAGTGTGAAAAGACAATCTGATATGCAAAATAAATTATGAAAACATTGCGCTCCATGTCAGCTGGAGTCTGCTGGAGTGAGTGGACTAGAAAGGCAGGAACACAGGAAACCGGCTCCCAAAAGCACTGGTGTTAGGGTGTCCGTGGAAGGAGAAACCAGTGCTTTTGTAACCTGAGTGTGTAATAGAAGCAGGAGCCACTGCAGTAACAATGCAGAAGGGCCCAGCATACCTTGCACCAGTCGCATTTCTGTCCCACCACATTAGGCTTGCAGTCGCACTGTCCCATCACCATGTCACAGCTACTGTAGGAGGAACCGTACTCATGGCAGCTGCAGTCTGGACAGGGACAGCCATGTGAAAACACATACACACAGCACATGCAGTCTTAGTGTTGGAGAGACACGCGTGTGAAACCCCATATAAACAGCACACACAGTCTCAATGCTGGACAGACTTGCATGTGAAACCACATACATAGCACAGACAGTCTCAATGCTGGATGCACACGTGTGTGAAACCACACACACAGCACACACAGTCTCAATGCTGGATGCACACGTGTGTGAAACCACACACACAGCATACACAGTCTCAATGCTGGATGCACACGTGTGTGAAACTACACACACAGTACACACAGTCTCAATGCTGGATGCACACGTGTGTGAAACCACACACACGGCACACACAGTCTCAATGCTGGATTCACATGTGTATGAAACCTCACATACAGCACACAATGTCATAATACTTGTAAGCTAGCAAACTGTTTCTCTGACAGATGTCAGGCTGTTCTAAATCACTATTTAAAAATTCATCACATCCAAAATGACAAGCACAGGTACGTAATGGCATACAACAATTACTCATAAACTACCATACAGGCTCTGGCAGGGAAACTATTAGAGACAGCAGGGGAAAACGTATTAACCTGTCACTTCAAAAGTCAAGAATTTAGCTTTTCCTCTTTTGTTAATTGAAAACCTTCATACTGCCAGGTGAAATGTTCGAACACATAAAAAATTTTAGCTGGGTCCTATGCTTAAAAACATACATAGAAATAGACTGGAGTGACACTTTAGAAATGTTTTGTAAAACCATGTATAAAAGAGCACTGCAAAATGATTGGGAGGATTGTTTTTCATGCACAAACCTTTTACACTGAAACATTGGCTTAAATATACAAACTTGAAAAAAATGCTAGTGCATAAAAATAGAACATTATGAGGTGTTGCAAAGGCAGAAATTCTCAGCTCTGTAAACATCACTCACGTAACTACACAACGGAACAAAGCAACAGTAAGGTCGAAATTAAAGTTGTTCATTTTGCTTCCGCTAGATGTCAGTATAAGCACTTTTATCCAGACCAGTGACTTTGCCAGGAAATCACAATAACCCCACTTCTCCACTGTGTGAGCTTACAGTTGACACACAAATGGAGCCATCTTCATGGGATACAAACACAGTGGAATAGAAATGGATAAACCAATTCTCTGCACTATAGCAACAAAGGGTGGTCTTCCCTTTTCTGCTCGCTTGCTAAAACAGGGCTGTCACGCTGCAGGTACCTTTAAAGTGTCCACTTTGAAAGGGAATTTAAAAAGACCAGAGGTAGTTCAAGGGTCATTGGCACTGAAGTGGAAAGTGCATTACTTCAGCAGCTGAAATCCCACTGCCATGCCATGTGTAGAACTCTAACCCCTTACTGTGTGTCTCAGTAACCCTGAGCAGAATACTGTCACCACAGTCAGCATTGACAAGATGTGTGCCAGTGCCCTATTATCAGTGTTAATGGGACAGCTTGTCTGATAAATCGGTTTGGTTACCACATTAAACACGCTAGTGCTGACCGCCCCAGTGTGTCACACAAGCACACACACTGTACACCCTACATTCAATTATAAACATGATACAAGCAAACCCCAACTAACATGTGTAGTTATGAACAGAAATGATGTCCTACTTTTCAGATTGCTCCACTGCATTGAGAAAGATGGAGGTACTATAAAATGTTGAAGCATTATAGTCTACGTTTCCTTTAGAGTAGAACTGTAAATGTCTTACCATCCCTTTAAACCTCCATTCCACAATATAGCCAAAGCTGGGTTATTCCAGTACTGCTCATGTTGACTACATTTGTCATTCTGCAGAGGGCCGTCTGATAAAACAGCATCAACGCTTGCGTGAATCACACCTCAGAACTGGATAAGGAAGTCTGTAGGTGTGATGAGAACCACTACTCAGCCAAAAGTTTGCTTTATAACTCTATGGTCATATGTTTAAATCTGGTTCTTGACTGTGTGCATATGTGTGTGTATGTGTGTGTGTGTGTGTGTGTGTGTGTGTGTGTGGTGTATTCTCTGAGCTGGTGCCCTATCCACAGTATTCCTTACACTGTTCCCTGTGCTTGTTTGGATAGGCTCCTGGTCATCATTGTCCAACACAAATATATACGTGGACTGTAGTTAACATACAGTGTATGCTGCCACTCAGAGTATTATGGGATTAAATAAAACTGCATGCCCACAAAGAGAGACAAGAACTCACCCGTGCAATTCTTCGCAACAATGGCATCGCCATAGTAGCCACTTTGGCACCTCTCACAGTGCCACCCTGATGTGTGCCCAATGCATTTCAAACACTCCCCACTGATGAGATCACAGGCCCCAGGTTCTTGTGGGTCCACATTACCACTGCAATTGCACAGAACACAGATGTGCCCTGGAACAGTGGGGTCACCATAGTAACCATCAGCACACCTGGAAGGATTGAAGCACAAACTCCTCAGGTTCAAGTCTCTATTTGAACTAGTAACATTAAACACCCTTACTGTAATATGTACACACAGCAATACATGTATATAAACACATAAAGTGTATCCATTAACAACATAATAATAGTCAGCAAAACAGAGGACATACATTTGGTAAGATAGAACTTTCTCAGACTCATTTAGACTACCTGAATAAAAATGTGTGCCTTGCAGTTACTGACTCAACAATATCTCTTCATTCTCTTTTGAGTTGCTTAATTAAGTAACCATTCACTAGTTGTTGCCACTTAGGAATCACAAACCCCACAGTTTTATCAGAGCACTGTGAATCACTTGTCTCAACAAAAAATGTTTTTAAGGAGTCTTATTTTACCTTCATGCAGGTGTAAAAAAAAAAAAAAAAAAACTGGGGAAAGCAAGGTGACAAAACACCTTTTAATTGAATGCAAAGAACAATTTGGTGATTTGCGGAGTGACTGAGAGTGCTGTTTATTCACAATATGAGCTTGAACAGATGCCACACTGTCATTTCGGCTCTGTGACTGACACATGAGAGTCCTGTGCGAGCCTGTTGTCAGCCCATCACTCCTCTGCAACTCACTGCCTGTCCAGTCTTTCAGCACTGTTTGACACCCTTGTGGAAGATCGGGCATTTCATCGCATTTGATGGGCTGATATGGTGTTGGACTGCAGATCCAATTACACGCTGGGACAGTTCAGGTGAGCAGCATAAGGTTTTTTTTAGCTCCAGCTTGCAGTTTCTCCTACACACACATACACACACCCCAGTGTCTCTATCTTGTCCACTGAACTCGTCCCCAGTGACAGCGCTTGTGTGTTTGTGTTTACTGGCACTCTTCTGGCAGAGCCAGGAAGATCACTCACCTCTCACACCGGTCACCTGCATAGCCCTCCTGGCAAAGGTCACACATCACCTGCCCAGCATTGTCAAGGTGGCACGTGGGACTGAAACTAAAACCACAGAGACAAATCAAAGTCTGTCAAGCCTGCACTTAGCAAAGCACATAGGCACATGCAGAGATACCACACACAGCCCGGATGAACATGCCTCCTACACAATCACCCCCCTTCTGGAACGGATCACATTCACCAGGAAGCTCATTCATAAAAATGTTTGTTCATTCTTGCAGAATAATGTACGTACATATAATCATAGGCAAATTTATTGTAGTATTATTGGCATGTGTGCACGCTTGAAATACAGCACCATTCGCACACAGAAAACGGGCATTTCAGATTAGCCACGTGTAAACTGCAGACTTTAGTGTCTGAAATAGAAGAATGCCAAACCATTTTATTTTGTAGATTATCTGCTAGTGTGACAATCAAAAAAAATCGTTGCATAACAGCATGTGACTGCTGCTGTCAACTCAGTCAGCTCAACAAGCTGTAAAATGACAAAAATAAAAAAATGGGCAGATTTAAAATCAGATGACAAAAAGTGTACTGCCTCACATCAGTGCAGTGTGTTGGCTACTGGTTGGCTACCCTTGACAAGCACTGTCTCTCTTTTTGACAACTGTGTAATGATCTGGAAATTGCGAGGCGATAAGTGAGGTGCATAAATGAGGGTTTATTAAGGCACAAAACTGGGGTTTACACAGGGAACCAGTGAAGTCTTGCAAAGGTTTAAGCATCACAGGGACATCTAACTACAATAACCAGTGAGGGACAGAAACAAAAGGAGAGTATATAAAGACACAAAAGAGAAATGGACAGCAGGTGGAAGCACTAATCACATATAAAAAACTAGCACGAGAGAACAGGAAAATAAAAGCATAGGAAGAGGGGGAGAGGCGACATCTAGTGGCCAAAAGGAGGACCATTGGGGACAGGACATGACAAATGTGCTATAACTGGAGTTCATTCTCTTCAATCAATTTGCATGTTTATTCACTCAGTAGAAATGCTGGAATGATAATTCTATATCAAAATATAATACAAATGTTCCTGTATTCAATAATGTGCATTTCAGCAAGGACTAAAACAAACTGTAAATGCAAATAAAGGTACATTTTGGTCTGAACTCTAGATGCTGATATTAAAGCTTCTGTAAAATGTTTGTATGATTGCTCTGACAATTCATGCATTTCTAGGATAACATTTTCTTGTAAAATCTAAAAATCTTTGTATAAATGTGTACACTAAGGTTTCTTGATTTTTTCGTTCATGTAAATGAGCTCCCCGAACTGTAGACACAGGTGTTGAGGTAATATTCATGCTACGGTTTTATATTTATTTCATATAGGTCTAGTGTTGGTAGCAAAGTAGAGTATTCTTTCATAAGGGCAATTCTGTGGAAAACAATACTTTAACTTGTTAAAGATACCAAGTGCTCTTATTAGAACAAACAGACAGTCAAGCAGAATTCAGTCCTGTTTCTTGTTATTAATGACATATAAAATCTGTAACATTAATGTTTGTGCATTTGGCTGCAAAATGAAATATGTTTAGTGTTGCACAAGTCAAACCAGATACTTTGGCACTTTGAAGACCTCACCAATGTCAGGCTTGAGGGGCAGGGTGTTTTAAATAATACCATGATGTAATGAACTGGCAGGCTGAGGTGAGGTCCCAGTGTGGAGTGATATATATTCCAGAACAAAACAAAGCATGACAAACCAAACACAAGGAACAATGGCTACGGCATTAACTTGGAAGTAAGGGTGACAACGGTTCCTAGTGGATTTCACAAGGCTTGGAACTACTATGGTTTTTTTTTACATTTAACAAGGCTTAAAGTTTGAGACTATGGACTATGCGATACAATACACCACCTATAATAACCGGCAAAGAGTCAAACATGAGGGAAACTTAAACTGAACTCAGGCAAATGAGACACATAGGAGGCACTAATCATATAATTACAAGGACATGGCATCAGGAAACTCCAGGGGAGGTGACACCTAGAGGAGATGAGAAGGCATGACAGGGCAGGGCATGACACACGAAAACCACACGTGGCTGATCTTGGTTCCTGGAAATCTATTCTTGAACTGTGAGCTGAAGTGGAGCGACGCTACAGAGACCATCACGCATAAATTACATAATCCCTGTAAAATGACAAGTTTGAACAACAATAGATTACATGATGACAGATGCCTTTCAGTGAGAACTGGCTGTCTGTTCAGGTGTCTCTCAGTCCTCCCTGAAACACCAGCTGTATGAGATGACATAATTAGGAGGTCACCCAGATACATCCATTCTCCTTACATTCAGGGTAAATGGATTAACATCAAATGGCAATTTGCAACAATCACCATTTTTCCTAATTGCTGCAATTGACTGCACTGATGTTGCAATAAAGGTGCTATCAGAGAATGAATTTCCTTTGTCAACAGAAATTACTTTCATTCCACTCATACGTAACTAATCTGCAATGAACAAATGGTGTTGACCAGTGCAGTTGTGAGGCAGCCTGGTTCAACCCATGGTTCCTATATCTTATCTGACAGTAGATCAGTTGACTGACTTCCAGCCAACGCTGTGCGTGACAACTGGCTTGTGATGTAAGATGTATATCCTACATAGGTTTATATTATATAATCCACTGAACTCACAGGTGACAGTGGATATCTGCTCACAGCCTGGCTGCTGACACTCATCACCAACGCTGAGACAGTGCAAGAGAGGCGATATTCTGAAACCCAGTGCCGCACATGGCCAGTGACAGAATGAGCCATTGGGATGCTGAAAGACTGTTGGTGCTATTTAAACTTGTCAGATCTTATGGTACTTGTATAGCATTATGATGGTTTGTTTCAGTACTGCACTACAATTGCCCATTAGTTGTAACATTTGTTTTGTCTTTAAATTGAACCTTTGAGAGCGCACATTACAGCACTTTCAGCCTATTCATCCTCTGTCCAACATTCACCATTTAAACAAAATTAACAGGTCTCATAAAGAACTATAAATGTGCTCTTAGGAAAACTTACTGATTAGAATTTGGACAGCTTCCATTTTATACACAGTGGCCACTCTTGCTGATGGTGTTATTGTCATTTCATGGTAACATAATGGGCTCTATGGGCAAATTTAATGACCATCATTGCTATTTAACTCACTTATTAGCTGCAGCTGTTAGCGGACAGCCACACCTCTGGCAGTCCTCTGGTGTGCCTCTTCGTGGGTTGCCATAGAAACCAGCCAGGCACTGGTCACAGTGAGGGCCAGTGGTGTTGTGCTCACAGGACTGATGGAAAATTACAGCATACAGTAGATAGTGACTGGACACTAAAACGTTAAATCCATTTACCAACATACTGCTATTTACAACCCAAAGCCCAAGAAGGACACTTCAAAGGGTGGGTTATGTTACACACTGACTACAGCTCTGGAGGTAACTCAGCTGTGCTCTATTCTTTACAGTTTCACACCATAAAGGGAGCTGGGTAGATCAGTAAACATAAAAGAGGCTGAGGAGCAGCAGGTTACATTTGACCCCAGGCTGCATCAGTAACACGGCCTCTGTGCACTCCCCTCAATATACAAATTAGCAAAATTGTAGTAAATACACATTATAATGAATAATAAAAATCTTGAGAATAGCTTTCTTTGTGAGATGAACACCAGTAAAACAAACACTGGAGTTTCACCACAAACCTTTAAATGAACATCAGTGTCAATGGGAAGGAAACCCTAAGATAGGAAGAACATGGCAGCCATGATGACAAACAACAGCAGCTCACCAGACAGACACCATGTGTGTCACAGTGAGAGGCGTGGCCGTTGCACGTGCACTCGAGACATCGTCCACCATACAGAACCCCAGCAGCTCGGTAAAATCCAGGCAGGCAACTCTAAGCATGGACAGATGTATTAGAACCCAGGACCACCATCAGAAGACTCCTTACAGGTGCTTCATACTTCAGTGCAAACACAGCTTTGTTTTTGTAGCGTTTGTTCGCCTATCATGTAACGTTTGTTCGCCTATCTTTTTGTAGCGTTTGTTCGCCTATCATGTAACGTTTGTTCGCCTATCTTTTTGTAGCGTTTGTTCGCCTATCAGGTCTTGGGTAAATCCCAGCCAGGTGAACATACAAGGGGTACCTCACAAGGGGTACCTCACAAGGGCTACCTGACAAGACGTCCCAGCGTAGCCCCAGGGACATTCGCAGTTCTCCACACTCAACGCTCGCTCGCTGCTGCTGCTGTTGGGGTCAGCCATGTCCAAAGTCACAGAGCTCAACCTGGGAGGTGCATAAGAATGTGGTGGGGGTGGGGGGGGGGTTACCAAAGCTCCAATGCAGGGACTGACTATGAACAAGAGCCCCAGGCGAAATCCAAACCAGCAGCGCAGCTCATGCGAAATTCAATTCCTTCTGACTCTGATGCAGCTTGTAAACCTGTCAGCTAAGCCCATATATGCTCATAAATAAAAAGAATAAAGTTGCAAGGCCATTATTTGAAGGCCTAAATAAAATTCACTTTATTTTTTGGTTCTCTCATGAAACCAAGCACAGCTGCGAAGGGCCCGGCGTGGCTAAGTTACCGCAGCAGCAGTGCATCCTCAGTTCTGTACAGCGCTTGGATCCAAAGGCCGCTCACGTTGGCCAGGACTGTCAGCAACTCCTCCTGATGCACCTCCTGACCAGTGTACAGGTTTGCAAAGTTCCACGGGGCGATCTGCAGGGATACAGCCTGTTCCTTCCATGGAGAGAGCTTCAGCTTCTTAGATACCTGCTGCTGAAGAATTCTCCCGCTGCCCTGGGAGCACCGCACAAAACGAAGATCTCGTTATTTCTCTCAGCTTGTAGCTGCTGTGCTCAACATCTCTGTGCAACAGTGCTGATCTAATGTTGTCTCAATCTGTTCTTAACAGAGTCACCTTTTGACCAAGAACTGGCCAAGACAACATAAACCTGCCTGTCGTGAGACCAAACACTGACAGACAAGGATTTTAACATAACCTTCCATCTAAATTATCATCAAAACTGTACTTAACATTAGAGACATTTTGCTGTCTTGCTTTCAATTTTGTCATTTGAACATATATCACATTCAGGAATGAATAAGTATAACCATTTTAACATATCTAGTCATCAATGTAAGATTGCCTCTGGAATGTTTTGGACTTAAGTACTGGAGATATTCAGCTTACTGAATACTTACACAACTTACAGCTTTGCAAATGATTCAAAAATGAGCTTAGGGTCTGATGCCAGGTTTATTAAAGGTCCATCAAGATGTTACGTTTCGATGTTTTATGGCTACTGTGAAAATGGCAGAGCTGCAATATCTTCTGTGGAATTGATTGGACTGGGGCAATTTTTCTTCATCCCATTTCAATTGACAGTAACAGCCTTGTGAAAAGCTTTCATGGCGTTTCACTGATATGACTAAATGCCCGGTGCCCGCAGGCAGAAATGACTTACCTCAATAACGACGTGAAAGTGAGAGGAGAGAGAGTCGGCGTCTCTCTCCGCAGGAGGTCTGTGCCACACCGTGTAGTTCAGAAAGCCGCCGTACGATGTCAGCTTCACAGGCAAAGGAGAATTCAAACGACACATCAGGCGTCTGCTGTGCCACAATCTGCAGCCCCGACACGTAAAGCGGGGCGTGTTCGGCCCCATACAACGACGATCTGCCGTGCTGGTGGAACTCACTTCAAAATCTGTGTAATGCAACTCTATGAAATATTTTATATCTATTACATCTTCTCCAAATATCGAGGTGAAATAAGAAAGTGGCGTTCCTGTGAGGTAATTGCTAACTCTATCTCACCCTCCTTCAAAATGTGAAGTAAATGCCACGGATAATTACGAATTCTAATTTCTTTAATGACACAGGGGACTAATGGGGACACGTATTAGATGTGGTTACAAAGAGTGTAACCTAATTATTTCTGGGTTTCATAATTTGCCCAGCCCGGTTCGAGTGTAATTACAGGGCATGATCCATTAACTTGGAAGGAAAGAGGAAATAAAAGAGAGGAATTTAAATGAGATGGCATACAGAAGTCGAGGGGGTCCCCGAGGGAGGACTAGGGACGTTTCCTTATTCTTTCAAGCTCGTTCAAATCAATTTTGTCTCCGCTAACACTCGCAGCTCATTACTCAGCTGAACGCCAAGAGTATCCGCAAACTCATAGTACATCTTTTTATACAGTTCTCTTAAAACAGTGGTTGTCTCTGTGTGCTAATCACCTTTAGCTTTATTTTACATGGTTGGGGGGGGGGGGTTAGTCCATACAGCTGAATGTGCTGTGTAAATCGGGGTGGGGTACAAGCTCACGACAGAAAAGTCACTGACACCCAGTAACACACTGTGATAGAACTAGATGCACTGTAGGCTTAACACATTCAAAGCGAGGTGCTGAAAACACTGCATTCATGGGCTATTTTAACATAATATTGACATTAATAATTTATGCATTATGAACATGTTGGAAATTAAAAGGAATTTATATCCACAAAAACACAGCTAAATAGCTTCTCAGTGTACTCTGGAACCCCACCCAGATTGCTGAGCACTGTAAACAGCTTCACCTGGCTACTGGCTGTTAGGTTAAGTCATGGTGCTTAACTTTCTCAGTCTTGGTGAATCATTAAACATTTATCACATCTGAAGTGTCTGTGACAGGTGTCTTTGGAAAAAAGGAAACATTTGATGTTCTAAAGGTTTATTTATTTATATTTTTTGCTTGAAGCATTTGAAAAATAAACATTCATTTTTTGTGAAAAAAAATGTAAAAGCAGGGGCAGTGAAAGACAGCTATAGTCTGTATAATGTAACTGCAGTGTTACTGTAGTGTGGATTGTAATGGTTTTGTGGTAGTTTCTATGTTAAATAGACTACTGGTTGCTCAGTCATCACTATCTCTGCACTAGACTTGTCTATCCTGATTTGAATCAAAGTATAATTAATTGATCATGACCATCCAGACTAACATAACAGGAAACTGCATTAGATGAACTCAACTGTAGGTCTTTGTGTTGCACACATACCCAATGCCACACACACACATATATATTTATATTTCTGGAGATGAGGTAAGCAGCCCTACCTATAAACTCGCTTTGGCTTGCTTAGTAGGCAAACAATCGATCCATGAGTGGGATCTCACCTTGTCTCCCAGGAATGGTGCAGGAGCTTCCCAGGAGAAGAGTGTCTGAGATGTTGTATTGGGGTTCCTCACAGAAGTGGGAGTCAGCTGATCGTCCTGGTGTTTCACCTGCACAAACATTCTCCATCAGCTCCTTTAAAGAAAGCATCTTAAACTAACGATGCATGTGCATGTGTACTGCTCGATAGAGACATGATCAGAAGCTCTGCAGAAGCTCTTTCTGTAAAGTGCACCTTTGTGCTAGACATGATATCCCTTATTGTGTTGACGCTGGATAATCTTCACTTTCTCAATCAGGATCTCACAGGACGCCTGCAGCATAATTCAACCATGCTTACATACATAAAGAGGTTGGGCTGAATGAATTTTTGATTGTTGATTATACCCTACAAGTGTTCTACACTTCGGCAATAAGAATATATGCAAGCACACACACACACACACACACACACACACATGCATTTTGTCAAAAACTGTGTTGTGAGTGTAAAGGAGGCATGAGCACAGACAGGTGATGCATGCCATTTCCTTGCCTGTGTCCTGAACCAGCGGCTGCTCTCACATATGCTGGACAAGCCAAAGCAGAAGCACCTGCTGCAGCCATCGTGGTTGTTCCACTGCAGGTTGTAAAACCCAGGCTTGCAGAGGTCACAGTTTGGCCCCATGACATTCGCCTGTAACAGCATTGACATGAGACTTGGGAACATACAGTATGACATAGGGCGTTGAGGGCAGGCACACCTCACCTTACACACACACTGTACACAGGGGTCTGTGCTCAGGCTGCCATCCACACTGCAGCTGCAGCGAGAACACAAGGGGAAGTGCTGGTACCCTGGAGCACAGCGGTCACAGCGCAGCCCAGAGAAGCCCTCTCGACATGGGCACTGTCCTGAGAGGACACCTGTAAGCATGCCAAAGGAGACCGCTCTCAGCTCCTACACTAATGCACATCTTACACATTAGTACTAATAGTCTTAGTTTTATCAACCTACGGCCCCTTTTATCTGCAAAGTACCAGCATTGTAGCAGCAAAGTACCAACAAGGTGCAGTGTTTTATCACAGCTTCCCCCTCCAATACCTTGGAGATATTAAAGGTTCAGTAGGAGGTGTATTTTATTTCTCAATGTCAGGTTGAAGAAAAATTGTTTTTCCCAGGGTGAATTAAAAACACATGAGTGAGTTACAAAAAACCCAAAAACCTGATTAGTTTGTTTTACTCAGCAACAAAGTTACAACGGGATCCGCTTTGTGGTCTGCACTTCTGCATACTGATGCCACAGGTCCGACCATCTGAAAAGAGAAGAAAGGCCCAGCAACCTTCGTTTGTCTTAGCGTGGCCCTCATCCTTGATGCAGGACTGGCTCAGTGATCCGACAGGACTGCATGAACACTCCCTGCATGGATATTCATCATACGGTGACACCTTGGTTTCAGGAGTAAATGAAAGGATCGGTTAGGGCTAACCTCCTGAAGAAGGTGAAAAAATGACACAGACTTCTCTGTGTGGCTGGACCACTTAACATTGTTAAGAAAACTTCTTATATTGCTATGAATCGCTACAATGAAAGGCTAACAAAGAGTTTATTCCAAACATCAAACATTTCTTTTTATTACTCAAAATAAACCTGCACTTACACTGAGAAGCTGATGATTCAGTATCGGGCAACTTAAAACGTGATAAAGCATAATGTAATAAGCACCACTTCTGTACACAGTTGCCAGGTACACATCTGCACAAATTGCAGGGCCGGTCATGGGTATTTTGGGTTGTATCTGCAAGTTTAGCAGGTATACAAAAAAACAAACTCTGCTCTCTACCATTACAGTATATGAATAAAAGTATATTTCATTGCATAAACTATCGGCTAAATGCAAATAATAATACAAAAAACTGTTGTGTCACTGTTTTTGTTGGGGCAGAGGGGTCAGTGATAGTGCTGCTCAGTTGATTTACTTTTTTAAACCTTGCATCCAAGTTATTTAACAAGTAACAATAAAACTTGTATACAACAAAAAGTATGAAGGACATATCTTCAAATTTAGCAATCACAGCTAAACAAAGCAGATCTGTTTCAATAAATGCACGTGACACCCCTGACCCCAAAGTGTTGTATGCAATGATGTAACAGTTTTTACAGGGCTTTTTATTTACATGCCCCTAGATAAGCAATGCCTTTATCTCAGCAGGACTTGCTAAGTGTGGAAATGACTTTGGCAAGGCTGGCATTTCTCAGCTCCGACCTAGCCCCGCAATTTGTTTAGGTGTGAACTGGGGAAAAGCGAAGCAGAGAGCCTTTTGGCCATGAGTTCAGTTTCAAATACCCCCCCGGACCACCTGATGGGGCCTGAAAAATCCATCTGCGCAGGTCTCACAGTTCACACCAGCTGTGCTCTGCGTGCAGTTCATGCAGACGCCACCGCCGCGGAACTGTCCATGCACATTCATGCTCATCCTGCGCACGGCGACTGTGTGGCTGTAATAGCAGTCGTCTGCTTTGTTGTGGCAGTTGCATTCTGAGGTGGACCAAGAAGACCAATTGTGACTCATTCATTGAGCATTGTAACATTATGATAACCTCCCTACGACTGTTTGCAGTCACCGCACTCATGTCGTTTTGGGAACACATAGAGTTTTTCTCACTTTCGCAGGTGTTACCATCCAGCGCTGTCCCTGCTCTCCAGAATTCCTGATGGTAGCCAGGGCAACACTCCCTGCAGTTGTCCCCACACGTGTTGTGCTCACACATGCACCGTAGAGACTGCAAGTGCACCATTAAAAAACAGGATTAAAATAGCTGCCTCATCTCCTGAGCTGCCCTTGTGGCACGCTGCATGACGTGGCCCTCCCACGCGCCTCCCGTGAGCTGCAGCGTTCAGCTGAGGTGTCCTGGGATAACAGCTGGGCTTCACTCTCTCACACTCACGTCCCCCTGCTCCTCATACATAAATTAAACAGACACATAGCTGGACACATCCACACTGTAGAGGAGGCAGGCTGTTACTCGTCTGACCCTGTTGAGCCTTAAGGGAAAATACAATTGCTGAGTGTGTGTAGAAGACACTATGCAGCAAACACACATTTAAATCACTATTTAAATCCATGGCTGTTCATGCTGTATTCAGGACTGTTGTTCCATCACGCTGCATAACAGATACTATACAGATATAGTTAGAGCTGGAGCACAAACCCTCTGACCTGAGACTGTACCGCTCAGTCTGAACCAAGATGGACATGACACTGGGGTCTAGGGAGAACAGTGCGCAGCTGCTCTGTGAATTTGTACCAAAGACAGGTAACACAGGACATCTTATGTCTGAGAGTAACAATTAGCAGTGGTGTACAACCGCAAATGGGTTTTTACATGTTAGCTTATTTAAATTTCATAGTTTTTATAATCCAGTAGAGACTAAATAGAGATGAAATAACTCAGAATGAGTGGGACATGTTGGTTTATGTTTTGATGTACAAATCTGAAGTGTGAAAATGTTACTGTAACACTTCTGCTACTAGTAATAAAATAGGCGATCACACTTGTACTCTAGTAAACCTATAAACATAATGCTAAAGTGCAACTTCTGACAACCTGGAGACAGAACTGAGCAAAGCAGCAGTGATACCTTAGTGACTGGATCCCAGGGACAGGTTTGGGCATGGCCGTAGCAGATACACATCCCCCCTATAGAGATGTCCTTTATGGAATAGTAATACTGTGGGGAACAAGAGAGACACCTCATTATCATCGGAACCTGCCTCAAATTCCACACCAACTTTAGGATGACAGTCAAATTACAGCCATGCATTACAGTAAGTGCCTGGTGCTTGCAAGTAATGCATCATTATGATTGATTTCATCGCTAACGCTAATTGATTGCATTCAGATGTGAGAAGCTAAAATTTATGACAGGCTTCAGTACGTTCAGGAGTGGCTACAAATCATTGGCTCCTATACTGTAAGTGCAGTAATTAGAAAAGATGCTAGGTGGCACTGCAAACACATATTATATCAAGAGAAATGTTTTAAATTATGAAATTAAGTGAGATTTTGTATAAGACATTTTTATTTTAAATAAACACTTTCAGTTTCAAATCAGACAAAAGGTAATGTCAATATGGTTTGATAAATTTCTGGTTTAAAATAAATACCGTTTTATTGTCTTATAAAGAAAAAAATCCTGTTTACAATACCGGCACTCAACCACATTCAAAGATGGATTTCCCATCCTGGATATTTAAGTGTTTTAAAAGCAAATAAATTCTTTCAGCTCTTGAGTAATATACAGCGTTCTTGTGTTTTAACACACAATTTATAAGGTAAATGGAACAGATAAAACCATTGATCTAAATTTTTAAAATGTTTTAATACATAATTCCAAGGTATACTTAAAGAATATTTTATTTATATGTTAATATAAATAGATGTATGTTAATAAAAATAAATATTAACTGCCCATCACTATGATGGTCAATGAAATTTTAAGGGTGGCAGTCAAATTACCTGTTGGCTCTGGAGCGGCCAATGAAATTTCAGGGATGGCCATGGCCCCTTAAATTCACCAGTGCATATATTTGATTGGAAATGCACACGTAGGAATCGAAAAATGGACCAGCAATTCAAATGTCTTATCCCAGTTATTGGAAATTTTGTATTAGTTCTAATTTGAAAAACCAGTTATTGATAACCAACCATTGGTCCTCCCAAACAAAATCATTTAGCTCAGAATATAATAACTTTTTAAAAAATTTTATCTAACTGAACCAAATCTCAATGATTTACTATAGTTATTGTTAAAAGAAACAATACTCTAATAAGAAGTGTATAATTTACGAAGTATTACACACTTTAAATTGACATAAAATCATGATTTTGTGTGAAATGTTAATTGTACATATTAAATCAGTTAGACTTTATCTAACAACCAGTTTATCTGCATACAAATTGCTATAAACTAAATTGCCATGAGATTAAAATTCTGTGTAACATATAACTCCTATCCTGTGCTAGCACACACAGTCCTGTCCTGCTGTAGAACACACAGTCCTGTCCTGCTGTAGCACACACAGTCCTGCCCTGCTGTAGAACACACAGTCCTGTCCTGCTGTAGAACATGCAGTCCTGCCCTGGTATAGATAACCCACGACTCCTTTATTGTGTTCCATACGCACCCGGCGTGTGACAATGTGGTCCAGCTCTCCGGGGTCCCGTTGGCCGATGGTCATCAGGTCAGCATTCAGAGTGCGGATTCGCTGCAAACGCAGGCGAATATAGCGGGCTGATGTGAACTGTAGCAGCCCGGGGGTTGGGTCAACTGAACTGGGTCTTCTGTTAATCAGGGAGGTGTGTATCTGGGAGATATGGAATGCGGTACTTTTTCATACCTCACAAGAATATGGTACACATTCAAGTTGTGTTTTTACATACACCATTCAGAGTAGCCAAATTACTGTACTGTTTTTGTAACATACAGCAGATAATGACCACACAGGTTGCACGAACCAATATATTTCCAACAGACTATCCTTCAGTATATGTTTTCTTCCTGAGATGATACCTTCCACTGTCCCTCACTCTACAAGGCCTGGGATTTATGCAGGTTTTCCTACACCTCCCACTACTGAGGTACCATCCAGACAAAGTAATCATGTTAATCATTAGCTCCTGCACACTGGGACCCACAGCTGACACTTCGTACAGTAGCTGACACAATAAAACGTACTCGGAGAAATCAAAGCTGCTAAAATTAGCATGAGAAACATTTAACGGGAATTTAATGGCAGTAGGTGGAATATTGGTTAAAGACATGGTGTAAATGGACGTTAGTCTGCAAAATCACTTTTTGAGAAGGTAGGTAATGAATATTCAGCTGACAAAATGAGAACATGTGGTAAAGGTCTGTTTATTAAACCAATGCCAGTGCAGCACAATGATAAGATACCATGTATAGGACCTTTAGAGTGTGTCAGTTCAGTTCAACTAATTTTTATACATTGCCTTTCAGTACAGGGTTTCCCCAAGGTGCTCAACAGAAGTATAAACTTTCTTTGGCTTCCTTCTATCTTACATGCTACTTCTTACCTTGAACTGGGTGTAGGTAACTTTCTCTTATTTAACAGTATAAAGCCTATTGTTTTTAACTCCAGAAACCCTCATAGGTATGTAAAGACAGCGTTCAGGTCAGTGGACAGCATTCCTTTTGTTGCAGAAATACATACTTCTCCGTGCTCCAGAGGGACCAGCCGAGAGTAGTAGGATGTGCATATGACCTCATCATCCCGTTTGTACGCTGGGGGTCCGAGGCGGGGTGTGATGTTGTAGCGCCTCAGACACTCTGAATCACTGATTGCATAGTACTGCCAGGGCTGGTACTCAACGCCATCCACTGAACGCTCCAGAATCCAGTTACCAGGTCGTGGGGAGTTGGCAGCCTTGACAATGACATAGGCCACCTGAAAAATCTGAAGAAGCACATGGAAGTGAAAAAGACGTGCTGACAGACACTCTACATCCCAGTTTTTAAGTTAGCTAGACGGTTTGATTACGTATTTTTCTTAAGCATTTCTTAATTTCCTGATAATGATTAAGCATTTAAGTTTTTCTTTAGTTGACTGAACAAAACCACACTGCTTTAATGCCAGTGATACACACAGGGCTAAACGTGCAGGACTCATTCAGGATTCATTATGATTTAGCACGTACAGCTGAAAGCTTCTTCTGGGATCAAAGATAATTTTATGTGAGCTAAGGTGGACAGGTCAGTGGTACTGTGTCCTCAGACCTCCAGGGCTGTGCATTTCACTGTAGTGTGTGTGTGTTGTGTGCGCGCGTGTGTGTGCATGCGTGTGTGCATGTACGCGTTTACCCAATATTCATGCAGCATTACTCCCATAATGTAAATATTGACCAGATGTAAGGGTGATTATGCAGCCCCCCCGTTGTATATGAGCACCATGACCTACTGGTGTCCATGTATCACCATCATTATGAGAAACTTGTATCCTTGCAGTGAAGAACTTTAAAAAATATAATGTAAGTTCTAGTAAATGATAAAAAAGGTAATTCTCACACCTCTATAAGATAATCTTGTACATAATTTGAAAAGGCCAACACATAGCTGTACAACATAAAAACAATTCCTATCAGTACAAGGTTTTAAGTTCACACCAAACTATTTCCAGATCTTTACAATATAAATGTTTTTGTTCCATATTTGTGACTAAATTCCTATATATTTTTTCCAGGCAATAATATTTGTAGAGTGACACACCAGGGTAGATAAGGACAAAGAAAAACACAATCTTCTCAAAGGTGAATGGGATTTTCAAAAGATTTATTATTTCACAGATTTCCCTTCGCCCTCAGATCCATGCACTTCTATGAACCTGAGGTGCAGAATGCATTAACCACATATTTCCACTGAAACCAGTAAAGTGTCCCTTGACCTTGGTGCAAGAAGAAATGCTTTGTGAGAATTAAAGTTCCAGCAGAACAAGTGATGGCCCTGGATTCTCAGAAAAATATGAAAGTCACAGTGTGGATTGGAGGTGAGAGAAAGGGCATAGCTTCCTTTAAACTGATGATACTGTAATCTTAGCAAAGAGAGCGACCATCAATTCCCTTCAGATAAGTACTGTAATTAACTCACTTGAGTACTTAACAGGTTCTACAGAAAAATATCTTGCTAATAAACTAACCAGCCATCTCTGATCACAAAGATGATTATATGATGAACTATAAGTTCTTTGGGTACACACAATAACAAGCACTACATCAAAGAAAACACAAAATACTTTCCTCCCATTGAATCCTGCCTGGTCACCTCTAGAAGCCCCTTGTGAAGACTTTAATAATACTGTTATGAATACTTGAAACCCAAGTGAGATGTCAATGTCATGTTATCAGCCAATCATAAACTTCCAATGTTGAATCTGCACTCAATCATGCTACATGACCTTGGCATGGAGAAATCGGAATTAACTTGATTGTAAAATCATCAATGTTATGCAATAAGATCATGAACCATGTATTGTGAGTTGCTGTTTTATTGTGTACTTAGTTGTCTGATAGAAAAAAAAAATGCTTAAAACTATTTACTGGCATTAATTAATTTCCAAATTTGACTCGCATAAATACAAGATGATAATCATCAGTGTCATTCTTAAATCTCACCAGGTAAACCCAGAAAATGTTTTATTATTTCATTGCCTAGCTAGACATGTACTTGTGCCATAAGTACCAAACTGTATTACTGGAATCACCCAATTTTTGTGTTTTAGTCTTGTGTTCACTCTGTCTGATGTACACACGTCAACAAAGGCAACAAAAGAAAAGTTCCACCCACCAAAAAAACCCAAATTTTTCTTCTCTTCATTACTGCAAATTCCCCTGTTTAACTTAAAACTTTAACTTAAAACTCATTTTCTACAGTTATCGTTTCAACAGATTTCGTAATTAAATGTGTGATATTGTGTTCCAGACATTAGGAAATGTAATGGAATGTGCAATATTGCACACTCATCACTGGCCTTGTTTAATGTTTCATAATTAGGTAGTTTGTGTTTAAAGTGTAATATAC
Source organism: Chitala chitala (assembly GCA_025773905.1). Lineage (NCBI taxonomy): Eukaryota > Metazoa > Chordata > Actinopteri > Osteoglossiformes > Notopteridae > Chitala > Chitala chitala. The sequence goes on from JABJVR010021007.1 coordinate 29,426, forward strand.
TATAGTAAAATTGGTTGAATGTAATGTAGATATTTTTTGTTTTTGAGGTATTTGGGACAATTGGTTTTGGGTTTTTAAATGTGCTGGGAACAAATTGTTTTCTTGTTTAAAATAATGGAAGCAGTTTCTCTATTTGCTTTATATTTACACACAATTTTCTGCAATTAATAATAATTTAAGTTGGGAGGCTCCTGTAAATATTTTGTAAAACTAGAGGAGTGGCAACTGCCACTCTTTTTTATTATCATTTTTTTGCTTCCCCCAACACTTAGTTTCTCGTCCCAGCTTGGCGTTCTGACTGGGAAAGTCCTCACATCCATGGAAAAAATCAATTACACGTTTCAATATTTCATATTTTAAACGCCAGTCAGTTTTTTGCTAATAAAAACCAATGCAATGCAGCAAGTAAATATCTATTTCAAAGTAATTAGAAGGCTTTGCTAAGATTGTCTCAGCCTGTTGTTTTCCACTGCAGCATATGAACTGACATAATTAAATTAAAATGAAGAAATATGTAAAATTCTCTTTCCTAAATGGAAAAGCTCAAGAGATTGAGTGAACACTTGTGGAATAGCATTGCACAGGTGGTGCACATGTTACATGGTGGTTCTGATGTGTTCTGTTCTCCTAGTGAGCCCTGGAGAGTGCACTGACTCCACCTCTAATGTCCACCTCCGCGGAGCTCCCACTGCAGGGATAGGAGCCCTCCAGCCACAACACCTGCTCGGATGGGAGCCGGTCCAAGGCAAATGCTTTCAGAGGACTGGAAGCTGGGGGTTTTCTCCCAGAAACGTTACTGTCAGTCTCTCGCATGTGATAGGTGGGAAAGAAAATGAAACAATCAGCACAGCTGTGTGGAAACGTTCAGGACACCTGTCCCCAGTCAGGCTGTGCAGGATCACTCTGGAACACAAACTGAGGCCCCTCTCCCCAGTCGAAGCACACAGCTGAACGTTTCATCATCATGCAGGTTTTCTGTCTCAAATCGCTATTGTATATCTACATTTCCTCTTTCCACCTTAGCACCTTTGCGGCTCTTTATGTTCAGTTGCATTAAGCTTCTTCTCCATTCTGTTCCTTTAAGAATTTTTATCCAATTCCATTCAGGTCTCACTTGAAGCAAAATCATTATAACCAAGTGTCACTGAAAACCTGCAAATCAGGGTTGAGCTGAGTGCCAGCTGTGCTTATATAAAAATGTGTCTTATATAAAAATGCTGCTTAGTGCATTATGTTCACAGAGAAGCAGTTAAAAAGCATCTCTACCAAGTACAGCTTAACAGCGTAATGACAGCAGAAGCACAAGAACCAAACAAGCTTGCATAGCGAGATGTGGACTCAAACATGTCTGTCCCCACAATTCTAAAAAAAAGCATTAACAAGGTTTTCATAAAGATATTATTTGCTGGTAAACAATAATATCACAAATTATCTTTAATCCAATTAACTTTTGATTTTAATCAGCTAGAACAGCTGAACTGAAGAAAATGTATTTCAGTCGTCTCTCCAGGTTAGGATTGTAGTTTATATGCATTGTACACTGTTTTGTTGTTTTAACATGGTTAATCGTGCACAAGTTCTCATCTCTTCAAATCCATGTACCTGAGTTACAGTGTTTGGCTGACATTTTAAAAGGGCTGCACAGTCATTTCCCTGTAGGTGTGACCAGGCATGTCAAGTCACTGCCTACAAGTTCAAGGGAAGTCACGAGCTCCTGTAATTTGGCTGGTGTACACACCCTCACATAATCCCACAGTTCGTCAAGGAGTTCCTGAGAGCCACTTACAGCGTATCTGAGGAGCTGTAGGCTTGTGCTGATGGCTACATCCCATCATGACATCTGCGGTCATTACTGGTCAGCTCTCTGAAAAGGTCTTCGGTTTGAACTCCTCAACTCACAAAGAACCCGCAAAGTCCACTTCGTGTGCACAAGCTGCTTATGTACATAAGGTTCTGGCTGGCTGAAACATGAACCATGAAATATTATATCTATGGTGGATTTTCAAAACCTGCTACTTCTACCCTTAAGCGAGGTATTGAAATAGCTGGTATCCTGGGGATGGCAATTTTGTGAATGGAAGCCAGGGGTTGGAGTGTTGATTTAATCAGATCATGCATTTAATTCTGTGACATTTCTCAGTTCATTTTAGCCTCATTCCCAGAGGAGAAACTGAGTCACTGTGGCAGAGGGGACTAAGCGATGACAGAAAGCGTGGAACTGGGTCTTTTTTTTTCATTTTGGTATTTGGGAGTGCTACTGTCACGAGTCCTTCCTCCCGGATGGGTCTTCTGTCGCCTGAGGCGTGCAATCTTTTATCTTCCCAGCCACGAACTGTGTGTTGGCAGCTGCACATGAACTAATTTTTGCTTTTTTCCCACAGACAGTTTAATGGCTCGTTCTAATCAAAACTTCATTTCATAGCCACTGAATGCGGATGGAGACTCCTGCAAAGGCCCGACTGAGCAGCTCTCGTTCATTTGTGCATTATTGTCTTAAATCCGGGGTGCTGTGGTTCCGACGCCCCCACTTGTTCTTTTGATTGGCTCCCATTTGAAAGCACAACAGAAGGAACTGGAATGAGACGTGATGTGTTTCCTGGCTGTAAGCAGCAGGCCAAACTGAAATCAAAGTGTGTCTCGTTGAGTTCAGCTCACTAAAGGTGTCCCTGTCCTAATGAGCACAGCACGAGAGACCTTCAACAGAGAGAGTGACCTGCTGGTGCTACTGCAACTGCTTAAGCCAATTTGTGAAGTCAAAACACACACACACACACACACACACACACACAAATACAATGTGCTGCTTTTATACAATAGGAATCATGAGAAATAAGAGAAATACAGTAAATGTAATAATTATACATTTGAAATAAAATAAATCATACATATACAGGGTGGTTATAATTAACGTTTCCCTATTCAGAGCTCTCTTCAGCTCTAACCAATAACGAGAATGGCATGTATGTTTGTTCAGCTGGATTCAGGTCCCGTGAGTGGGACGTCCACTGAAGAACACTGTGGCCATCAGAAAATTAATAAACTGTGGGTATACTGAAGGCACATGTTCAGCAACAGTAGACAGACAGGCAGTGACGTTCAGCAATGACTGATTGGTATTAATGGGGCCTAAGTGTGCCAAGGAAACATTTGTTTTTTTATCTGCAGTATTTTGAGTAAACCCCAGGCACTGAGGTGCATGAACATCTCAGGATATCAGCAGTTATTGAAATACTCAGACCAGCCCATGTGGCACCAGTAATCATGCCATGGTGAAAAGTGGCAAGATCACATTATTCTTCCACTCTGTTTTATGTGAACATTAACTGAAGCTCCTGACCTGTATCTGCATGACTTTATGCACTGTGCTGCTGACACATGATTGACTGATTAGTATACAGGTGTTAACTGAGCATTCTGTGTGTGGTGTGTGTATACATATGTATATATACTGTGTATATTCTGTACATAGGCACTGTATCTACACTAATGGATTGTGCTCAGACATATGTCATATATATGTTACAGAAAGTGTGTCATTTATAAATTACACCCAAGTGTATTAAGTATTAGTGATGTAATTACACCTGCTGGACATGTGTCAGAGGTCTCACCTGTTTCAGGTCCAGAGTGATGGTCACCCAGTGGAACTGATGGCCATTCTTGATGCTGGGACTCTGCCACCAGGCGTTTGTGCCATCAATGGCATTTGTGATGGGATGTCGCTCTGAGGGTCACACCAACACACATAAATGAACATGTGCTCCCCGCACGGTGAGTAACTTCTACATGTGGCATTATCAGTACAACAGGCAGTGTAGTGACCACAGACATGAAATACCTCGTGACAGTTTGTCAGTTAAAGGTCTATAATAGACCAAGTTTTTAAATCTGTCAGAGACGTAAAGGTCAGACATTTTATCTCAGCTGATTAATGAAATTTTAAAGACAAACGTTTGCTATTCACTTTGGACAGAACACCAAATATCTTCATATGTGTTTTGTCTAAAGAAACGACAAAACCACTCACTATGCCTGTAATTCCACTGCATATTATTCTTGACAGAGCTTTGCTTGTCTCAGGAGGTAATGATGATGTATGCTGTGGTTGAAGGAGTGAATGCTCCAAGGTGCATGTTTGGGCTTAAGAACAAGCAGATGTAAAACTCTGCCCTCAGCCTCGCTAAAAAAAAACTGTACACATGCTAATATTTGGCCTCGGTTTGGCTGCAGGAGCTGAGTGAAGGGTGTGGAAACAAACAGCACATGACATTAGAGTGTCCGCCTTTGAATTTGTGTAAGATTAACTCCTTAGCTTCAGGCTTTCCCAATGAACTCAAATCATTTATTTTCCCATCGCTGAAAGGAGAAAAGACACTGAGGAGGAAATTAAACCCATAATTTATTACTTGCCTATTGTGTACAGCGGGGCCTTTAAAACAACACAAGTACATTTTCTCACACTAATATCATGGAGAAGACACATAAATCTGTATTTGATCATAAAATTTTCATAAATTGTATCTTTTAACATGTTTATAAGAAACAAAATAAAATATAATGATGCTCGGAAAAAATATGGTGAATGCATCTTAGCAACAGTCAAAATTTATAAAAGCCACAAAAGGTGCAAAACTATCCATAAGCAGGTAGCAGTACCTTTAGGGCTGGTGCTGCGACTGTCACAGGTGCCGCACTGTGGATTGAAGATCCGACGGCCTGGGACATGCTCCACCAGCTTACAGTAGGTTTCTGGTCCATGTTCCCCACAGGTAGCGTTTGTGGAGATCTCAGCATTGCTGGCAAGATTGAAGATGGATGGAAATAGTCCTGAGCAAATACAAGATCCGAGCTTTAGTTTATCATCATTCATTGGCGGATGTACCATAGCTTTTCATCTGCATCCTTTCACCACCACAGTTACTAGGGCATGTCTTGTACCCTGAAAATTCAAAAGGAATCTTACAGTGAACTGAACAAAAAGATGATTTGCTGAACTGTCACACAAACCACTCAGAATCAAAACCGGTTATTGGCTAGTGTGCCGTGTCTCAGTATATACATACAGAGTCCTGATCAAAAATAGGCCATTGTGCCAACTTCCTCAAATTTCACATATACGAATTCAGGCCTGCCACTCAAACTGTGTGGCAGCTTATACATCTGTTTCCCATGTGGCTGTACTCTTCTGCTTTGGTTCAATACCGAAAATGAGTGTCTCTTCAGAGTAAGGCTTAAAGAGGCCATCTCCACATGATCCCATCTCCAGCAGCAGAGTATTGGGTCATTAGCATTCTGTCCAGCACTGATGGGCAAAATCAGCCCATCACAGACATCTGACAACAGACAGCTTCCCACTAATTCCCCCAAGTAAGTGGTTTTCATGCCCCACCATCCTCACCTCCTCATTCCTCTCATAAAGTATACTCCCTTGAAAGCTATTAAAGCCAGTCATTAGAAACAGCGGTTTTTCTCGGCCTAACGAAGTCCAAGGGACCCACAGGCTGAGGTGCTCATGACAGTGTGCCTCATTGTTCATAACGACATAAGAAACTCCAGTGGGATGCGTTTCCTGTTCATCTTTGAAGCGCAGCTCAGACTAAAGGATGACCTGCGTGCCAGTCTGGGCTCTGCTCATGCACCCTAACACTCATTGCTTTCCTAACTGCACCGCAGAGCCGCCTATAAAGCACTTCCTCAAAGGTGAAACGGCCACAGTTGAGATACCAGCCACTATACATCAAAGACAATGAGCAGAACATAATCAAATGCTTGTGAATTACTTTGGTCTTTCAAACTTGTGAAAACGTACATTCACAGACGGGATATGAAGTACATCACTTTATTTTAAGCATCATTAAAAGTCTACAAAAGCAATCCTGAGCTTTCTACATAATTATTTTTAGGGGAACTTTACATTTAGGCAAAATATTTGCTGGTACTACTTCATAATTAGGTTTAGAGCACAGCTGAGATTTCCAAATCAAAGAGGTAAGAATGTGGTTCTACGTAAAAGAAAACTTTGATCTTGAACTTGACTTGGTAAAAATTTCTTTTTGATTCTATTACACAGTACAATACTGAATATTCACCATTCATTTAGCTTAAATACTTCAAAACCAGCTGTTCCGAAAGTACTGCTGTTTTATAGCACTAGAACATCTGAAGCCTGAACTTGTAACATTTCAGTTAGAAAACTGCAGGACATAAAATATTAAAAGAGTTCTCAAATATATGGACCTGACAAATTTCACAGTTTTCTGTACAATGTAAATTGTGTCAGAGCCTTGAGTTGTGAGAGTTTCACTTTGAATACAGCTGCACTGTTCATATTTGGTCTAGAGAAGAACATGAGCGAAGAGACTTCCTTACTGCCTGCTGCCCTACGACACCCACATGCTGACAGGACATCGACAAGCCTGGAAGATGGATCCAGTCTCGACTGCGCTTGGCTTTCCTTTCTGAGTTGCAATAACCAATTGTGTTATTCAGAGGTTCTGTATTGTGCCAGGTCTGAAAAGTCTGTCTGCTGAGATTTTGTACAATTGAATACAGACATACATCTTTCAATCATTGAAAACATTTGATAAGGTATAGCTTACATTATTTTGTGGTAATTTTGTTTGTTAGTTAATGTATTTTGTTGTAACTTTATTAATAAAATCTTTACTTAAACATATTTTCACAAACATCTACTTTTGTTCATCTGTACAGTAAATTGTTCTATTCACTTTGTATATCTTTCCATGAAGTCCTGGAGAACGTGCCTCTATAACAATTTAATAACTGTCACATCACTGTGACAGTTCAGCCAGTCAGATGATGGGCAAAGCAGAGGCCCATGCTAGGTGATCACAGTGACCTCTGTATAAAGGAAAAAAGAGTCCCAGCAGGGGTCCCGTGGTTGTATGTTACAAGGGCAACACAGGCTCACGCTCACAACCTTACAGTCCACACAAAGGTACCAGACAAGATGATCAAACCACTGAGCTAAAGACAGGAGTCCCTTGCTCTGGGGACTAATCGTATCCTGACTACTGGGGGAGTCACACAGCAACACTTTCACATCTGTTGCGTGTACTTTTACTTAGTAAGTTGGCATGAACAGTGGTACCGTTATACTTTTTTGATGGTTAATTTTTGGTGCTAAATCCTTGTTAATTGCCTGGGGCCACCATGATGGGAACAAAACCATACACCAAATAATATCAATTAAATTATTCTTGTGGGCAAAAACCACAACAAAAATCTATATGCTGGCAACAATTACAAATTACGTAGGTTCGCTCTGTATATGTACTTGTATTAATTTTTTTCTCCTAACAGTGGAAATAACAAATTCCACACATTTTCCCATCACCCCAGTGGCTGTTGTGCATGGGGTAGATGGGCCACTGCTCTAAAGGCGTGGCACGCTCTACTCTTCACAGCTACACCTGGTGTTGTATATTACATCTGCCATTGTTCAAGCCAGCACAGCTTCACCTGCAGACACATATAAGTATGGCACCTGATGCAGTTCCAAACACAGCTTCATTTGCACTGCCATGAACAGCTCCAGATCATTATCCAGAATTGAGAGAAACAGGTGAAATATTGACAACAGTGGGTCAGTCATCTTATATACTGCTTCACCCTGTTATGTATCACAGGAAGCCTGGAGCCCATCCCAGGAGACATAGGGTGCAGGGCAGGGCAGCAACCCACTCCAGGCAATTTAGAGACACCAATCAACCCAACCCACATGTCTTTGGAGAAGAAACCAGAGAACTCAGAGAAAACCCATGAAGTACAGGGAGAACATGCAAACTCCACGCACACAGATCCAAAGCAGGAATCGAACCCCAGGGCTAGAGGGGCGAGGCGACGTTGCTAACCACCACTCCACCATGTCTCTTGACAGAGTGGACATTCTAATTAAATAAAGCATATAAGAAGATTGGAAAGTTAAAATATTACCCAAACAGTCTGTGAAAAACAATTTGTGTTTTAGATCCAAGGCAAATTAAAACTACATTTAATAAAAACCTTGGACACTTTTATTACAAAGAGTATATGAGTTAAATGTTTTGCTTTTACATTAGGTATGTAGTATGCTGTTACTAAAGTCCAACTCTATGGCTTTATGGAGCACATGAGAGCTATCTGGGCACCTATTGCCCACTTGGTTTTCTTGGCAATTTGTTAGAGTGAGTTGATGTTTCTTTTTACCAACCATTAGAGGGTAGTCTCCTACCCAGGTATAATAAGCAGGCTCAGCCATGCTTTGCTTTTCAGATAAGTTGAAATCCATCATTTTAACAGAAAGACATAGCTCTGCACAAAAGTGGCAACCTATTGCTTTTATAAACTGACATACATTGTATACAATCTGAAATAAGGCTGTTTATCGGCCCAAAGTCTGAATAAAAAGGTCCTAAGCCCCAATGGATGGCGAGTGAGTGGGAGGGTTGGTTTTGTGATTAGACAGACCCTAGAGGTGAACACTTTTATGAGACACATATTTCAGCAGAAGACGGTATCTAGTAATCATCGCCCGGTTCACAGCTAAGCCAACCCCCACCCTGAAGATGGAGCCCTGAATTACTGACAGTAACAATGAACACAAGCTGCCAGCCGTGGCATGCGACAGTCAATAAGCAGAAGAGAACGCTTCTCACTGTCAGTGGGTACGTGACAGTGGGGAAACCTGTGCTGCTACATGTAATATGGGGTCAACAAAAAAGGCAACTTATAGTAAATGCATTGTGTATGTACTAGTGCTGCACAACAGGGAACCTACACCGTACTTACAGAAACACATATGTTTATTTGGAAAAAAAGGTCTTCTGTCCCTGTTACTTCTTTAAGCCCAAATGAAACCATGGCCATCGCCTCAGGCTTGATCCAAATTAAAGTGACAGAAGTTCAATTTCAAGTAACCGTCCTTTGAAGACAACCCAAAGGACTGTTAAAATGATCTTTATCCCTGTATTTTATCTTATGATTTTGAGGGGATATTTCCTCATTGTTTTGCCTGTAATGCTTTTGTGGTTTCAGCAGATACTCAAGGTGCTTGTCGTTTAGGTTTGTTTTAAAAAGTACAGATTTGTACTGAAACAGCTGCTGATCTGCTGCATCAAACCCAGCACCCTGTTCCACCATTACAACAGTAACAGTGCAACTTACTGTCTTGTGGTATTTAAGTTGGCGTGGTCCAATTGTCTGAGCCAATACAAGAAGGTGCTATACTGTGCACGTTCAGACTACTATTCTAAGATCATTAATGATAACAAGGGTAATCCCCGTTTCTTATTTAAAACATTAGCAAATCTAATGCCCCTAGTCTATGGAATAGTCTGCCTGGATACATACGGGATGCCAAATCTGTCTCAGTCTTTAAATCCCGACTGAAGACATACTTTTTTGATTTAGCCTTCCCACAACAGTCT
>JABJVR010021035.1:0-22578 GCA_025773905.1 Chitala chitala
TTTTTTTCTCCACACTGCGGAGTTTTTGGTTCCTCTCCTCCGTTGTTGTCTGGCTTCATTCATTTGTATTGATTTTATTCAATTTTCTGTGTAAAGCGCTTTGAGGCATGCTGTTGCGAAAAGTGCTATATAAAAATAAATTGAATTGCATTGAATAACCGTAGTGCGCTTAAAAATTAGCTCTAAAAAACGGTTAGCAGGTCTACTTAATGCAGGCCGATAGTGACTAGTAGCCATAAATTGACATATTCTAGCTCCCAACACACATGACAAAACATTTACTGAAAATCAATACATTACTTACAGTAATTGATGTCTTAATGGTCACAGGCTAAATCAATAGAAAACATCTTCTGAACATTCTGCTTAATGCTAAATATGGATTTCCATATAAATATGGATTTTGCCCATTAAACACAGCTCCAACGACTGTTTGAAATGAGCAGTTATACCTTTGGCTAAATGCCACAACTCTCTAGTCTCTTTGTAACATCAGTACATTCAGCTAAGGGCAGGGCCTACTATTTCACTCTATAAGGATTTAGTTTTACACACTGTTAAAAACTGAATATGCCAACCAGGCAGATATGTTTCTAAAATAAATGTAATTAGCCATTTTGGATCATATTTTATACATATAAAAGGCCAATTTACTACTTATTACCAACATCTGTCCTTATAGATGGACAGGACATTGTGCAAGTGGAACCAAAAACATGGGTCATTATAGCTGTAAGTTGCACTTATGTGTATAGCTTGTGCTTAGAAACACAGTTAACTACCATTTGAAATATACTAATTAAAACAGGACCAGGCATGAAACATGCATATAAACGGGCCATGCTTAAAAGTGGAGAGCCCTGTATTTATTAAACTTACACGTAGCAGGTTTTGCATGAAATTACTGCTACACATCACTACAGTTCTATCCCAATAGGAAAGCCTACAGACTTCCTATTATTATTTCTTGTATACAGGCAATTATGCCACATAAACAGCCTGTGGCTCAATGGGCAGAGCATCTGACTGGGAGCCTCCCAGTTCAAATCCTGGCCCAGTCAGCAGCCCCCGGGACACTTAATGATGGCTGCCTCCTGCTGTCATAAGCAGCATTCGGCAGAGCTATGACTAAACATCTCCTCTCCTCCATCCAAGTCATGGTGAAAAGCCCAGTACAGAACGCACCTGTACAGATCAGTCATGAGCAGTTTAAGCCTGGCAACTCCCACTGTAAGGTCAGCAAAGAGTCACCAGCTAAGGTTCGCATGTTTGAACTGCTGGAGGAAACCAGGTACATTGGACAGGCACACAGAGCATATTTATACTCATTAAGTAGAAAGCGCAGGACTACAAAGTCCATTGTGCTACTATGCTCTACAGCCTCATAATTCCCCACTCCAAACTTGCCAGATCAAACATTGCCTTCAAATGCAGATACACATGCACACACAAATATAACACTGTATTCATAAAACGCACAACAGATGCCATTTCACATAAATTTGCGTTATAACCTTGGATCATTAAAACTCTGAACACTTCAAGATTTTTATCATCCCACATAGGCCAAAAAATCTGGGCCTTCATCCACCCTACGTGCATGTGTCACCCCCACAATGTGTCAGCATCCACATTATTCCCTCTTCATTGCTACACTTTGTTCAGGAATCCAGTGTGACCACAACAAAAAAGCACATGTTTCAAGCATAAAACCAAAAACATGGTTTAGAGTCCCGTGTAAAGCTACAGACAACAAAACCACACCGCGAAGCACATGGCCTCTATTGTACACTGTATATTTCAGCCACTGTTAAATGGGGTACAGTCCCAGCAGAACAGAGCTACTTGTTGACTTTAGCAAACTGTAAGTGGTAAGCCAAGTCGTTGTGGCTCAGTAAGTGTAATGAACCTACTAAAGTTCTCATATTAAAAAGACTATGAGTATTTTATGAATGGTCTTCAAGTCAGAACACTAGAAAAACCACAAATCAACATGCAATACACTTAAATTTCACCATGCTTCCCCCTGTTGTTTATGTTTTCCATTATAACAATACAAAACAGCCACAACAGTAAAAGTTTCAAATTGTTTTCAGTGGACATGCACACACCCACCCACAATACAAATGAAATGGAATGAATTTTAAAACTGACAAAATATTTTTAACAAGTCTAAGACAAAATATTTTAAATTCAGAATATCTCCTAAAAGGGATTAGGTATTTCAAAAAATTTAAGATATTACAGCACAGGTGCGTTACAACAGCTTCCACAGTGACATTCAAGAAAGAATAGAAATCTTACCATCATACACAAAATAGCCTCCGTCCTTAAAGACCACCACTGTAGGGACCTTGTTCAAAGTCACTGTCTGAAATCACACACAATACTGGATTAGCCTAAACAAAGTTTTGCAATTAAAACCAAATCTTAACAAGCAAAACACTTGTTTATGACTACTAAATCCATATTTGTTACAGCTAGGGTTGGGTATTGAAAACTGTTTCCAAATTAGAACTGATTCTAAATTTCCAGTGATAGAGAGAATATTTTTTTATTTTTTTTATTCATTTAGCAGACACTTTTATCCAAAGCAACTTACATTTCACATATGGGTGACACTGAGCTAGCGCTGGGTGTCTTGCTCAGGGACACACCTCGTGGGCAGGCTGGGATTTGAACCGGGAAACTTCTGTATCCCAGCCTGATGTTCTGCCCATTGAGCCACCAGGCCGCTCAAAATTTGAATTTCCGTTCCACTTGTCAATCCCTACATGCATATTTTCGATCAACTATACACAGAGGTGGATTTAAGGGGCTGTGGCCACGCCTGAAAAGTCACTGGCCACCCCAGAGCTCACAGGTAATTTGACTGCCAACCCTGAAATTTCATTGGTTATCGCAATCACAGGTGATTTGAAAACATTCAACTTACTTCAATTGGACCACTGGCCTCAATGCTTCTGCTCTGAAAGTTTACTGCACCTTGTTAAGTTATCCACAGGAGAGGTCTGAATGAAGTAGCAGCCTTCAATTGTGCTCTAGCAATGTTTTTCATGGTTCTTTGGAATGTATAAAAGTGTTTTATTTATTATACAAAGCTGACACTTAGAAATGTCTACTTTTCATAGCAAACTAGCTAGAAAGTTCAACGAATTAAGGGTTTGGAAAGTGTGTATTTGCATATACACAAATGGATTCATGTTTATCGTATAATAAACTTGTATAGACATGTTAAATAGTTTATCTGCAAGCAGTAACATAGGATGGAGAAAAAGAACAGGCAAGGTCCTTAAACTCCCAAAGTTTTGGATAATCCGAAGCCGCACACTGTACATATTACTGTTCTGAACAGCATTCTCTAATTATATTGCATCCGATGTTATTGATGTGATGTTATTCAGTACGTTGATTCGGACACAGTTTTATTTTTTGAATTTGCTTTTAGTTGTGTGTACTAAAAATAGTACTAATGTTATAAAAGTTTATGGAGTTATAAAAAATTGTTCCTGCTTTTGTTCTGCATATTCAGTATGAAAAGAAGTCAAGCCATTGAACTTCTTCTTTACAAAGACAAGAAAAGTGTACATTTGATCTGGGTAAAATGTTACTTATCACAACATAATGCAAACTATAGCTTTAATTTATACCAAACTTAAAAATGAGACTAAAATCAGACAAATTAAATCCACATGGTCATCAGGTTCTGTACACAACACTGATGGTTTGTGCTAAGATTAATGCAATTATAATTAATTTTCCAAATGAACGCAGCTTTACTTGAACTTTTATGGCCCATGAAGAATTCTACCTTTATTATAGTTTTTTCTATTTATTTCTGGTGTGTCTCACGGTTCTATTCCTATTAATTTTATCTTTAATTTTGTTCTCTAATTTTATTTTTACGTAATTTAAGATACCTCAATTTCTTGCACCTTGTTTTCTTGCACCTTAATCCCACTTCCCTGTGAGCTGCTGTAACAAGACAATTTCCCCACTGTGGGATCAATAAAGTTCGATCTAATCTAATCTAATAATTAATTCATCATAGATTTGGTTTTGTAGAAAAAAAGATATAAAAGCAAAGCAATTTTACATGTATACATTTTCATTTCATTTAATACGAGACAAGTCTTTTCTTTGGTTACCTGAAAACAACACAGCTGATATTCTGTACATATTAGAGACTTTGCACTATTACTGGGAAAGTGCTGATAACAAAACAAGATACTCCACCCCATACAAGCTCTGTGTCCCACTTTGTAAACCCCAGTTAAAATGTTCTGGCTCCACTATTGACTATACAAGTCTTTTCTTAAATAGTCTGACTGTTGACTTTATTTTTGTACAAACACGCATATGGTACATACACACTTTTAACCTTTGTGTATTTGAGAACAGTTGAAGAAATGTTAAGCTTATTTATCTTAAAACACCCTGGTTTTATTTTAACAAAATAAGGAAATTGCACAACTCAAGTAATGTTTGTGGTTGAATCTGAACATTTTAAAGACGATAAAGGCAGTTTTTTGAAGCATTTTAGCATATTAGAATGAGAATCGAGAATAAAAAAAAAAAACTGGATTCGATAACCAGAATCAGAACTGGAATTGATAAAGTGTCAATGATGCCAACCAAAGTTACAACTGCTGTTCAGGGAGCTTACCACGCAGACTGACCCAGGGAGCTTATCACGCAGACTGACCCAAGGCCCTTACCACGCAGACTGACCCAGGGCCCTTACCACGCAGACTGACCCAGGGAGCTTACCACGCAGACTGACCCAGGGAGCTTACCACGCAGACTGACCCAGGGCCCTTACCACGCAGACTGACCCAGGGCCCTTACCACGCAGACTGACTATTTTATGTTCATGTGGCTGTTATCCTTGTTTCTGTTCACAGAAAGACACTCATTGCATGCATTATACACGTATTCATATGCACGTCATATACATGCCCGCGATATTTGACAATATGGTAATTTACCACATATACTGTACTCAAAGCAAGCTTTCAATGTTTTACTAAAATTAATATCTAGATAAAAACAAACTGACAGATTTTAAATTAGCAAAATTAAACTGTTTTATACAACTGTTACTGAATACAGCTGTGCTACAACTGTGGTGACAAACTTTCTTTTTTACTGTAAACACCAAGTTAAACTGATGTACATGGAGTCATACACAACACTTGATACTGAAATTTTTCTGACTAGCTTATTAAATCACAATTTTTACAATACTTGATTTTTAAAATACTTGAAAACTGCACCCTTAATCTTTCCAATAAAGGGATGTATTTTTCCCCAACCGGACAAGCATCTACCACGTTTCATGTATCCATATTCGAACAGGTAAAGGTCACTCAGGAAGTATTCAGACCCTGTCGCTTTTCTGCACAGGTTGGTTTTTCATTAATTTGCAAACACAACCATGTTGTCGTTATGAGCAGAGTTCACTGATGTGCAGATGGTGGCAGTTAGTTTGTGCATCAGTTAGTAAGTGACACTATGAAGACATCTACTTTCCTCGTCAATGTTGTAGAAACAATATTCAAGCATTGCAGATATTGTTTAGGAGAGAAAGCAGAAACTGCGTCATCATCTTATACACTAAGGGGGCTTCATCTTTAGCACTGATGGCATTCAAAGTTTTTAATATCCTTTGCTTACCATTGAAACACATGCTTAAACATGAATTTGGGCTGTAAGTGTAAGCATTTTAGTTTTATCTTGGCAACTGAGACAGAATAACCAAAAGAGCTAGCTGTGGGAAAGTAGTGACTGTACTCATAGGAACGTCAGAGTTGACAAAAAGTTCTTAAAGATAGAAAAGAAAAATCAAAACAAAAGAGATAATGTATATTATCTTGTACTGAAGAATTTCACAATATCAGACAGAAGGTTTCCATAGTAAGAATTACTGACATATTTTAGCCTACCACTCAGAAACACAATTTATTTAAAAGGAAACAAGTGTATAGATTTTCTTTTGAAGTGGATAAGAAGGTACTGTCATGATTGGGAAGAAAATGTAAACCATGAATCTGGGTAAAAAAACAAAAAAGTTATTTTCTACATAATAGTGTTAATGTAATAAACACTTACAGCTCAGTGTCAAGTTCCATTGTAAAAAAGAAAAAAGTACCAAATTTTACACAAATTCACTGAAGCAGCTCCTCGATCAAAATAGCCTTACCTCTGGCAAAACACTCTCCAAGGCCGAGAAGAAGTAGGTGTGTACAATCATGTCCGAGGCCACCTCTACATACTTGTCCTTGGGGGGGGAGGGGCACATTTAGACATTTTAGGACCCTGAGCAGTCAAAGTGGAGCAGTTATGCATTTTCTTGGTAAGTACAGAGCTCACACTGAGTGCTTCCTGTTACCAAGAACCAGATGACTTTCCAACAAAATATAGTACAAATACTCAGCCTACATGCACAAAATAAAATGAAAAGACAACAAAATTTATGCATTCAATGTGCAGGCACCTCTGTTGGGGTGGTCTGATTAAACACTTGGCACACAGCTACCTGTTAGCAGGTAAAAACATATGTATAGCTAAGCGGATCCACATAACGGGATACTGCATGGCTGGTCCCAAAGTTATCAAGTTCACTCCACTGTACTTCATTCCTAAAACTGTCTACCACTCTACCTTAAGCTGCGACTCCTCTCCAACGTAGACAAACAGGACATCATGTCTTCTCATAATGTGCTCAAACATGTGCTTGCTTGGGAGAGGCCGCACTACTGGGCTGGACACAGCAAAATGCAAACAAATATTATATGAACACAGTGCAGCAGATTAGACCAGGTTATGTTGTTAGCAGAGCAGCTGCAGGCAAAGCTCAAGAACCTGTGGGGGAGTCACAAAATGAGCCGAAGCCACGTCACAGCATACACTTAGCGCCAACCTGTGGCTTCTTCCCTGTAAAGCAACAGGGCAAAAAATGGATAACAGATCCTGTGCGAGAATTAGGTTTTTTTTTCCTTGCCTTAAAAGTGTTACTCTTTTTCCAATTATATAGATTATAGTACTAGAAAGAAATGTGGTGAGCAATGAAGACATTCTCACTGTGATTTCAAGTAGTGTGAAAATGCTGCTCGTGGGATCTGTGTTACTGTAAAGATGCCGTAAAACTGGTGTCATTAACAGTGCCGCTGAACTACTTTAACCCCTTGCAGCTGAAGTATTCTCAGACTGCAGTCCCAGGGTGCCAATTAAAGAGCTCGAGACAAGATACTTTTCGCAAACTCATCTTAACAACCTCCTAGACTCCAGTATCTATCTTAACCACACAGCAGAAAAGCAGCTATTACAACATTACTGACTGCCTTAATAGTCATAACTGTTAAAAACAGACATGTGGACGAATAAGACTGTCACATACATGCCTGTCTATTAACAGTATATGTAATGTGAAAGTGACAAGGCGAAATACTTACCCTGAAACTCTATTAGCAAATTCAATAATGGCATCCTTGGTTCTGGGCCCCTTGTAGTTGTAAGACACCTCTCCCTTTATTCTTGAAAAGGATAAAATAGGGAACCCTAAATAAGCTTTGCCAAAAATTCAGTAAATTACTTGTGTTGTTCTCTAAACCTTATATATTATAAGTAAACTATCACTGTATGTCCTATTAATGCAGGTCATTTAAAATCACATCACTAAGTGTTAAATACAAACATCCAAACAGCAGTGTGTATAAACAAAGTAACAAGCCCGTACCGCTGTGCACTGTGATGTAAAATGTCAAGGCCAATTTAATGCACTTCCTGTGAGATGTTGTATACAGGACATTATGTATGAGGAAAAGGTTATGTAGAGAACAGCAAACAAACAATTAAAGTCTACATTTGTAAACAGCATTCCCTTAAGCTTGCCCTGTTTCCCTCTAGGCAAACATTAACAGTTCAGTCCCATAGTAACAAAGCTCAGGGGTGATTTCCTAAAACCAGAGACATATAAAGTCTCCTGATAGCTTGTGTAATAACACCATGATCACACATATATCCCCTAGTTCAACACATATACAGAAAGCCAGAGATATCACAAAGTATACTTTTTATTATCAGGAATGGGAATTGAGAAACGGATCCAAATTGTCCAATGCATCGGAATGGTCCGTCTGTGATGTTACGGGTTCCTTCTATCAATGCTCACGTTTTCTGACAGCTGCACATTGCAAAAACTCTTGAGTCTTTACTTAAAATTTTAGCTTCTATGCTGCTGGAAACTTGCAACAACGAGTCATGGTAGAGAGTAAGAAACGGCAATATAATGATAATATACTGAAACATCTTTTCATGCAAAATGAGCTAAAGATACAGGAATGCCATGTCACAGTCCGTGTACAAGTGCCACTGCATCCCAGCCAAGCAGCATCGATGTTACCATGGGTAACTACCCTATGTTATAGCTCCACACCATCAAAACAAGTACAGTGTGCATCTGAGATGGGGGCCAAAATTACATCAGAATTATATTATTATGTTGTTATACTGTTTTAATCAGTTTATTATTTCACTCACATAATATTTAGGGAGATGAAAGACAGAAAATGTGAAAAGTTATTTTCATTATTTTAAGTAATTATTTTAACATGTACAAATGTTATTAGGCAGACATTCTATACGGTGTTCAAACTCTGACATAAAACAGCTGTGCTGATGTTGAAAACCAGCATAGGCTTACTTTTCCCCCACACACAGAAAACTCATAAGGAATCAATAAGGGAATTGATTAAGAATCCGATCGATAAGCAGAAATTATAAGAGCATTAGTATAAATAAAATACTCATTTATTGTACTTATAATCCTGTCAATTAAAGTAAGAACCTTCTATGTTGCTGCAAACACCATAGTATGATGTAGCTACTTGTACTTCATGGGTTTAAAAAACAAAAATTGTAAACTAACAGTTATTATGAAATACTCACAGTTTTATTGTGGGATAACCTCGCACTCCAAATTCTGAAGCAACACCTATAAAAAGCAAATAAATTAACATACAAATCACACATGGCACCGTGGTGCTGCACACAAGCCTGTCCTGGCAGCTGTAACATCAGTGAAAACACAGGAACGCTGAGCAAGCACGGGCCACAATGGGACACATCAATAAACTCAAATATCAGATCGCTCCAGTACAGTACTTTATTTTGAGTCAATTGCAATTTAAACCACATTGGTCTTTATCAGTTCCTCATTCACGCATTAATTTTTAATCTTTTCCAATTGCACACACAAATCTGACCACATGCACAAAGTTACAGTTAGTGTCAAACTGTAACTGTACCCAACTTGTATATGACATTATTGTGTAATGTCCTCAAAGATGGCTTACAGTTGGCTGTTTCTATTTATAACAGATGTCGCCATAAATGTGCACTTAATTACGGCAAGTTAATACTCCTACTTTAATTACTTCATGCAATTTAAAAATCACAATTTGTATTAATATTTAGTATGAATGTGGGAGATCGCTGCACAATCCCACCCTACACTGTAGCTAGTAGTAGCAGAACCTGTTTCACTGTTTGTAAACTGATGTCTCCTTCGACAACATCTGTCAAGGACATTAATAAATGAGATGAAGAAAGAAAATTAAAGACGGGCTTGAATGCTGTGGTACAGATTGCCAGTATGAATCTAGATGGGTTCGATGATGTATTAGCAAGAAGACTTAAAAATCATGGAATACAGTTGATGTAATAATCAGAAAATAATAGAAAAAGACTAACAAAAGTACATGAAATTGTCTACTTAATTAAAAACCACAGCCCACCACAATGCTACTGAGTACAAAAATAAATATAAAATAACAAAAAAAAATTGTAAAAATTAACATCTGATTGGTCTTGAAAATTGTATTTTGCTTAATGCTGGCATACTATTGTAATTGATATTTAGAGAACAGGAAGGTGAAACATGTCTGGTCCCCCTAACAGACCAACTGGCCCCAATCTGCCACCCCCCACTGGAAATAGTCTATAACTACCAATGACCAACAGAAACTCTGAGGACATGGATTTTGTTTATCTGCAATAACATCAATTACATAAAATTAAATTATATACACTACCAGCCAAAGGTGTGGACATGCCTTGTCAGAGAGGTTATTTTCACAATTTTTTTTTAACTTTAGAGTAACAGCAAATGCAAAGGCATTAATGCTATAAAATATGTGGAATTATACAGTAAGCATAATGTAAAAGAAAAAATAAAAAACATCTTATATTTTACATTTTTCAAAAAAGTTGCCGCTTGCTTTAATTATAGCCTCACAGCATGGCATTGACAAACTTTAGTAAATATTCACCTGGGTGCAGAAGAAATTCCCACATATGATTAGCAAGTGGCTGTTTTTCCTTCACTTCCCATACCAGTTTACAGCAGGCATTTCATTTCACTGGTAGTGTAAATTTCCAAAAGACTCGTTAACAATGTTTCATTAATATGTACCTTATATTAGCTTTGTTATGCGTTATTAAACATGCGTCTGACTTTCGGGTAATGTAGTTTACCAGTGAATGCTGTGGCATCTATCTTTCCCACTCGAACCGGCGACCCTGAGCTCTTCAGTTCTGCACCGACTTCGTGCCACAGCGGTTCCAGTTTCTTACAGTAACCGCACCAAGGTGCATAAAACTGCATTAAAAAGGGAAAAATAATGGTGTCAGAATATAATAACCTTTGTCAAAAATTTGCAAAAATCCTATCTATAAAGACACGAGGTCAATGAGACTGAGATGACAATTTCTGACGGCCAAATTAGCACCCGCAGGCCAACAACTAAATTATTCTTTGAGCAAGGTCGATTTGCTAAAGGCCTGGTCAGTAGCACCATAATAAACGTTACACAAACGTTTCCTAATGTGTGCACAATCTCAAATCACTTCCACAGAGGATTAGCGGCACAGCCGATTGAGGAGATTAGAGAGAGCGCAAACTGGAATGCGCACATGAGCGGTGCGCATGTGGGTCACTCACATCCACCAGCCACACGTCCTCCTTCAAAGTCTCCTTAAACCTGCACAAACAAACCCATGGAGATGCATAACACACTTAGAGGGCAAAATGCAATTTATGTGCGTAACGTAAAGTATGATCAACAAAATTCTCATTGACAAATACTTGTGTATGTATATTTTACTAATTACAAACTTCACAAAGGTTGGAAGGTTTGTAGAGGTATGTATGAACTGCTTATAAGTGTTAAATTCCATGTCTTTGTTTAATCTTAATTAAATGTACAATTAACAGCCTGACACCTGTATCATCGTAACATCAGCAAAATCTAGATTGCTACAAGCAAAAGTGGACAGATGTGCACCATGGATACAAATGGGTATCACTTACGTGTCATCGAGCTCTTCAACAATTGCAAATACCGCGGTACTTAACAAGCATACTGTAGCAAGACAGAAACACATGAAACAAATTTTTCCATTAATGTCATTATTTCATAGCAAAAGGTGTAATGTCGGTGCCGTTAGCCTCATAGCCAGCTAACACGAAAAATTTCATGTTGCTTCGGTCAGCCGTCAGATATAAAAATGTACCAGCACATTATCAGTCGAACAACACAACTTTAAATTCAAAATTTTAAGTGCTTACCCGCACAAGACAAAACGATCCCCTCATGTGCCATCTTCCCGATCGAAAATGCTGAGCAGGAAATACGAAAGTAAAACTCGTTTCAGTGCGCATGCGCCGAGACTGTAACAGAAGGGGTTAATGACACTGAGGAAACAGTTACTAATCTGTTACATCAGTGCATTCCAGACATGAAAAAGAACAAAGATATTAAACAGCTATACATGTTTGAATTTAAACATATTTACAAAAATATATATTTATGCATGAAATTAATAATATGGATTATTCAAATCAAGAAGAAGAACTGCCTCATATGCAGTTCAAGTATCTCGAGGTTTTATTCAAGAGTGATGAGAAAAGGGGCCTTGAGATTGATAGGTGGATCCAATTGGCATCAGCAGTTTTGCGGACTTTGTACAATCAGTCATGGTGAAGAAAGAGCTAAGTGTATAACAAGGTAACAGTCTACATTCCCATCCTCACCAATGCTCATAAACTTTGGGTAATAACTGAAAAAGTAAGACAGCAAATACAACGGGCTGAAATAAGGTTTCTTTTCAGGATTTCTGGGCTTCACCTCCTGAACAGGATGAGGAGCTCAGTAATCTGCGGTATGCTCAGAGTAGAACCGCTGCTTCTCTACATTGAAACAAACAATCAAAGGTGGTTCAGGCATGTAGTATAGACGGCATGTCCCACTGGGTGCAGATCTCAGGGTAGGCCTAGTATGCACTGGGAGACTATATTTCCAGGTTGTCACGAGAGCATCTTGAGATCCCCCAGGAGCACCTGGAGACCATTGTAAATGAAAGGAAGGTCTGATACAATCAGTTCAGCCTGCTGCCACTACAACTCTCATTTGTACAAGCAGGTGGAAACTGATGGATTGACTGCCTGATTGACTGATTTTAATCAATGGCCAAAGTATGGCATTAAATAAATTCAGATAACACAACTGGTATATTCATAAAGCCAGTGTTACAGTCCTTCCATTTTTTCCAACAAATTGGGAGTATTTCACAATAGCATCCTGTTTGTCAGCAGAAGTGTGTGTGATTACAGTGGGCACAGGGTTTTATATTAGAAAATGCTTTTGTCTGCAAGGGGTATGAAACCTGAGGGCCTTCAAATGATAAACATTGCAAAAATAATTTACATTAACCCCTTCTGTTACAGTATGTTGAAAAACAGTATTATGGTACATGACAGTGGATTGTGATAATGTGATAAAGCCTAGTACCATGTCAATCCCAGATGGAAACACAGCAGCTTTTACTGACAGTTGTTCAAAACAAAGCATATATGTAGCAGAATGAAAAGATAATAGCACTGGCTATATGTGCACAATAATGAGAGGAGGTACCAATATCTGTGAAAGGAAGGCCACCTGTAACATAACAGCAAAGATACAAACTGTCACTCTAAGGATAAAAAAAGTTGAAAAAAAGCAATAACATGCATGTGAGTTTCCATGTGTTTGAAATTTTTGTCCTCAACAATAAGACAAAAATGGATTGTCTCCTTTGTACATATACTCTTTATAAGTTGTCATCCGTTTTGTTCCCATAGTGGAAACGTGTGGCCACTACTTTCTCCAGGGCTCTGTGAGCAGCAACCTCCATTCTAATTACTAACCAGACCTACCTTCACTTACCTTTTGAGGTCAGACAAAAATCAGGCTTTTACAGGGTAATACAGCTCCATATACTATAGAGTTATACACAAACTACACTGTATATACTTGGAATATGGTCTTACTTTGTTAACTTTATTTTTGTGTATATAGATATCACTGAGGCCCTGTGGTGGGTTGGCACTCCGCCCTGGGTGTCCCCTGCCCTGCGCCCTATGTGCTCTGGGATTGGCTCCAGGCTTCCCCGTGACCCTTAATTGGATGAAGCGGTATAGAAGATGATTGAATGAATAATATCAGTGAGTAACTGATACCTATATACAAAATAAATTTTAAATCTTTCAAGTAACTATTTCAAACCATGTGCTTTCTTTTCCTACCAGATTTCTTTTCAGTGGGACATGCTCAATCATGCCTGCTTTATCTAATGTCAGAAAAAACAGATTTTGTGTTAAAATGTACATAGTTAAATTTAAATTCCTTTCAACTTTAGATATTTTTAAATGGTCTTAAACAAGATTATGTAAATATTTTCACTGTACATTCTCACACGCCATACCAAAGACCCAAATTTGACTCCAGGCCAATGCTGGCAGGTGAGAATCTTAGGAAAGGCTACGACTAGAAGTAATCCTTACACAACTCCAGCATGTTCTTAGAGAGGTTTGGTGTTTGACTTGATCTTACATACTTCGTACAGACATACTTCATATGACTTTAGATTCAGTCAATAAGGGGTCCTGATTCCTGGGCAAGTCAGGATCTCCATACACATCTGCCTAAACTTGCATTCTAGAGTCCCACTCCTTCCAAAAAAGTCAGTAAATCGCCGAACTCATCAGCAATGTACTATAAGATAATTGTCAGATGCTTCAAAACCGCACATATTAAGGTATCATCTGACTTTGAAATGGTTGTGTACTGTCTCATAATAACCACAAGGTGGCAGTGTTAAAGGAAAGTCTTAATCTCAGTGAAGATATTTAACTGATATTGACATGCATTGTCCCTAAATAAACACCACCCCTTCTATTGCTCCATTTGAAAGAACTTTATAATTTGCTGTTCCAGATGGAAAAAAAAATATATATAGGGTACTGTCCAACAAAGGAAACTTTAGATAAAGCTTTAACAGCTGCAAGTTGTTATTATAAATGTAACATTGTATCAATGTTACACACATCCTTCAAACACAAATTAAGCATTATAAAGCATCCATGACAGTCCAGAAAATTAAAGTCTCCACTATAATAAAGATTTTAATTGTACCAAAATAGCAAAAGCATTATTACAGTCATCCATGTTATTCTTAATATCACTCCATTAGGGCATGATCATTTTCTTGTAAACTTGGTATTCCACCTTAATAACTGGTAGAAAAATAAATACAATCTTTTGCAATATAGTACATTGTAGCTTCTATATTTTAGCTGCTTTATATTTTGCATTAGTCACAATCGCTTCTGGTCCAGCCATCCACTTTTCACTAAGTCAGTCCTACAATGAATGGGTAGAGATGACCTTTGCCACAATTCGCCAGCTAAAATGTATATCTTATTAACGAAGATTGTGTACAACAGGAAACTAAAACAGAACCTGTTTTTTAATTATCCAATCTATCAGTTATTTGGGAGTTCAATATTTTTAATACATCTTCCACAAAAACAAAAATTCCTAGAGCGTTACCAATGTTATAATGTTTTAAAATGCGAAAAACAAACTTCTGCAACACATTTGCTGCCAGAAATGTGAGTGGCTTTGATAAGCTAAAAAGAGCCGGCTTTTCTCACGCGTGAGTGGAAAACATTCCTGCCTTACTAAGCATGGTTCAGCTGACTTCCTGTGCCATGCTTCCTAGGAGTGTGGTGTCCAGGACCCGGCAGCTCATTCAGAAATGAGGCCCACAACTGCAGCGCTAACAAAGCCAAATGAGGCAGCAGTTACAATGGTCAGCCAAAAGCAAATGTCAACAGACAAGCTCTCCACATGAGCATGCATTTAGCTCTCAGCTCTCAACATCACCACTAAAATTTAAAGCTGTCCTAGGATTTAAAAAAGTTGTAGAAGTTCTTATTCTCTTCATTCAATTCAGCTTCAGCTGTTACTTTATTTGTAACTGTACTTATTTTCCTACACTTGAGCTAATTCAGCTTCAGCTCTTACCTTATTTTTCTGTGCCAACAACTTCTGTTCACTTTCAGTAAAGAACTAGAAGATGTGATGCATTAATTGTGTAGTCATGTGCCCCAGAGTTGTACCAATTGTTCATTACATAATGAATGTCTGTAGATACATATTGCTTGTCAGCTCACTATTCTGTTGATGGAAACATACCTGCTGCATTCATCTCAGTTGCTTCAGCAAATGCAGGTATAATGAAGTCCTATGATTTTGCAAGTGGAATTTTCTTTTTTGAAAATATGATCATTAATGAAACAATATTTGTATTATTTTTGTGTTATTTAGGAAAGTGAAGTAGTGTCAGTCAATGAACTCAGGCACCAAAGGCTAACATGGGAATTGACAATTTTGCATACACAAATGCCATTACAAGGACAAACAAAAACTTATTCCAGTAAAGCATTTAGATTTTCACCAGCCATGAATCTAACTGAACTGAAGAGGAAAATTACCAAAGGAAGACACCTTAAAAATTTAGATGCTACTTATTTTCAGGGAACACATGTATTCCACAAAATCTGCTAAACCTTTGATTTCATGACTGGCTTACTAAAGTAGGCTATGTTCTCCATGTAGTATGTCCACATTCAGAGTGATCTGCATTCAAGCTCTGAATATGATAATAAACACTGCAGCCCACTGGTATGCATCCAAGGCAAGGAGAGGCACATGTGCTAAAAGTAAAGCAGCGTGTGCATATTTAGGGAATGTAAATGAGACAGCCAAGTACATCACCTACTTCAAAGAGCAGTAATCTGCACAGCTGTCAGTCATTGAGTGTCTCTCTCTCTGTTCTTCACACAGTGAACCTCTCAAACCCAACCAATAGCTGTGCAGCATATTTACTCGTTGACTCCTACTTTGGCCAGTATATAGGCGGAGCACATCATGGGCCATCAACATGCAGCATGGTGGAAGAGCCACACGTCCACAAAACGTGTCATTCCAAGATGTCTGTCTCAAATGGTACCAGATGGTAGTACAACAGGTTGGTGACATAGGCCTCCGGGTCATCATCCTCACTGCTAGTGCCAGGTTCTGTGGTCAAAAACTCCCATCCATTGTCAGACATGAATGAGTGAAGTGTAACAATTGTTTTACCTATCACACATTCTTAAGCTCATGACCAAAACAAAATGAATGATAAAAGTGTACTATTAACAAAAATAAAAGACATCACATAATCATCACAGTAGAAAAAATTTTTAAATAACCTAAATAACACAAGTCAAGTTAAACTGTATAAACCTGTTTATCAATTGTTTTTAACAATAATAATATTTAAATATATAATACTATAATATATATATATATATATAATACATATAATAATAACTTTTTAATGTATATACTTAGAAAATATGTCTCATTTTGTTGACCACTGCATTGTAATCTGAATGCTCACATTTTCTACCATTTGGATGTAACGTTTTCTTTTTTTTTTTGAATAATACATATTCATTTTAATCTAAAATAAATACAAGTTTGCCATGTTTGCAGATCATGTCTGATAACTTGAACTTTCTCATGAAGCCTCATACCACATTTTAAATTAAGGTAAAACAGCCTCTATGAACATAATCACATATTATTTGCCATTCACTTGCCACTTAAGCAATCTACATCTTAATATACTTTTGCTAGGTGTCCAGAGCACATTAAGGGTTGTGTACATAAATATGTACAAATTTAAATTCTCACTGTCTTAACATGACATGTTTCTTTGTTAAAATCCCCCTTATTGTGGAAAACGTTGCTTGTTTACATCAGAAACACTCATTGAGCACTTTTTCAGGAATACCTGCTCTTCTACTTAATCATGCAATTATTTAATCAGCCAGTCATGTAGCAGTAGCACATCATAAAATGCTGTAGATACAGGTCAGCACCTTGGGTTAACGTTCACGTCAAACACCAGAATGAAGGAAAAAAATGTGATCTCAGTGGTTTTGATTGTGGGATGTGTGAGTGTTTCTGTTGATCTTCTGTGATTTCCGTGCACAACACTCTCTACAGTTTACACTTACATTTACATTTCATTCATTAAGCAGACGCCTCTGTCCAAAGTGACTTACAATGAATAATAGTACACATGCATGTCATAAACGAGGTCAAACAGTATTAGAGAATCTAACTAACTGTAAGTGCTGTCCTATCATCAAAGTGCACATGATTAAGTCTGGCAATTGTCACGTCATTTAAGTAAAGCATAAACAAATAAACCGTAAATCTGAAATAATTGAGAAACTGAAACTGAATTAACTAGACAAACGTTTGCAAGCAAGCAGCCATCTCCATTGCCACAACTAAAGCAAATCATTTATTTAGCGGTTTATCCAGAATGATACGGAAAAACATCCAGTGAAGATCAGTTCTGTTGTTGCTGATTGAGATCAGAGGAGGATGTCTGCACTGGGTTACACCAACTCAAATAACCACTCTTTATAACTGTGCTGTAGTGAGCAAACAAACATTTCAGAATGCACAACACATCGAACCTTGGGCTAAAACAGCAGAGGCTGCCAATTCACCACAACTGGATGTTTGGGGTCAAATTCAACCAACTTGATGATTTAATATGTGTGGTGGCTACGTTGTGTACTTGTTGGTACAGTACTTTCTCTAGAAGGCCCACTACTTTGACCTCAACTGCAATGAAAAAATGCTCAGGACCAAAGCCGCAAATCAACTGGTATCATATTTTCTAGAGCATTAAGATTAAACTCCATTGGTCCTCCAACACTGAACATAAACATTAATGTATTTATACTTATTATGTCTAATCAATAATAAATTATAGTCTGTTGTTACTTTGGTGGACCTGAGACCAGGATCAACCAGGAGTGGATGAGGTCTAAGTGTGGAGACAACTTTAATGACAGAGAGAACCAAAGTAAACATGGGATTACAAAGGCAAATCTTCTGGAAAAATACTACAAACTATAAGTGCCAACCAAACCATCAACAAAGGGCACTGGAAAAATAAAATCACACAAATTAGTGCACAATAGTTTGCAGTGTGCTATAATCGGTCAGAGTACATATATATATATATATATATATATATATATATATATGTTACGAATGTCCTGATCTGATCTCAAAGATCGGTATTGGGCTGATCGAGGCATTTTTTACCAGATGAGTATCAGCTGTCACACAGGCATGGTAAACAGAGAGGACAATTTGCTGTACAACACGTCTGAAATGTCAGCAATGTGGAAATAAATTACAAAACAAAAACATTCCAACAGCCACTTATAATGTGTGTAATCTGAGCATTCACAAGATGGTAGTAACAGAAGTATGTTCCTTGTTCAGGACAACCCTGATATATAATACAGTTAGCAATGGTCTCTCCTGGCTATGTGATGGGTTCTCATCATGTACGATGGTCTCAGTGTTAGCCAGACAAAACCCATTAGACCTCATGATCTCTAAAGAAAACCAAAGAGTTATTTACATTCTGTATTACACTGGACAGATGGTACAAAGAAACTAGCACTGTGGATCCATCTCCCAGTATGTGACTGGTTCCTTTCAGAGGCTTTGTCTCAGACATTCATAATGAACAAATCCCTGGCTTGATGAGCACATCACTGACTTTAGGTGTTGTACCTGAACAATTTAAAAGTAGTAAGTGTTTGGGAAAGATACCAAATTTCTGTCCTCAGGGTTTAGTCCACGGATAGTTTATTTCCATATACGTACTGGTACTAATTAAATTTCAGATATAATGCAATCTTCCTTTAAAATTCTAGAAAAAAATCATTTCTGACACAACTTCAGTCATATTTGAAAACAATATATTCCATACAATCTGGGTTCCCTCAAGATCAGAGCCCTAACACTGGTGGTCATACTATTTCGGTACACAGGTTTCAATCTGAAGTTGAGGAACTGCTCTTAGGTGGGTTACTTTTTATCTGAGTATTTGTTCTTATTAGTTTGAAATGGCTGATAACAGCCTTCTGTCCCCCATGACTACACTAAGATATGCAGTGATCTCACCTCAGTCCAGTTTTGTTCTCTCTTTACATGCTACTTTTAACTTAATTTTAGCTACCATTCCTATGCTGACAGTTTTAGTTATACTTTTCAAATAAATTTAATCATAAATTACCAGCTGAAGCCTATATTGACTGCTTTAATGAGATTGAAAATTGAATGAACAAAAACATTTACATTTATTCATTTAGCAGACGCCTTTGTCCAAAGCGACTTACAATGAATAACAGTACAGGTGCATGTCACAAACGAGGTCAAACAGTATCAGAGAGTCCACCTGACCAAGTGCTGTCCTATCATCAAAGTGCACACGATTAAGTCAAGCTATGGTAGAGTCTTCCTGTCAGTAAACCCTCACAAAACACAGACACTGCAGTTTCCTGGTATGGTATTTAAGATTGGTACTATGATAATGTTATTAAGGAGACTGCTTTCATGTCACCTCTCAACACTACAGGGTTAAGCTTGAACAACTTAAGCAATGGTCTTAAGAATCCAAGACATAATTTAGGTGTGATTTTATATTCAAGCCTATCACTCAATTTTAATGTTTACCATCAAGATATCAAAGGTGTGCTTCATAGAACTCAAATACTGCTATACTGTGGCATTTTCTCTCTAGAGAACATACTGAGAAACTACCCAAGCATCCATTACCAGCCGTTTATACCAGGGGTGGGCAATCATGATCCCAGTTAGCCGCAGTCAGTGCAGGTTTTTGCTTTTAATTTAGCCTTAACATGAAACATTTATTGACTTTTCTGTATAATTACTGTGTCAATCCTGAAATTCTCAACAGCCTTTATTCAGTTTTAATATACATTTTAAAAGCATGGCAAAGACTTTCTGTTTCTTTGTAACATGTTTTAATAGCTGTGGCATATTTTAACCCATTTCTGGTGTTAGTAATCACTAGGTCACAGTTCCTGATTAGGCATTCTTTGTCATTGATACTTAATTCTGCGGTTCGTTAATTATTAAAATATGAATACAGTCAACAATTACAGGTTTGAATTAAACACCATGCTGAATTATCCAGACACTTTCTGCTATGAGTCTACAGTTAGAGTTACATTGTAATGTGTGCTTCATATTTTTGTTACAACTCAACAGTGTGACTTTTAACTTTCTTCTGTGTAACTTTTATTGTTGAATAAATTAGGACAACCGAGCAAAAATATGTGCAAATGATCAGGACAAATGAAGAGACACAATGAAGAAATGATATTTAATACCAAGGTCAAATAAAATTGAAAGAGTTGGCTGAAACAAAAACCTGCCCCCACTGCAGCCCTGTAGGACTGTGATTGTCCACCCCTGCTACACATGGTCACTGAGGCCTGAAGGCTCTTCCATTCAACCTAAGGTCCAAAATACGGTACACACTGGACAGGGCACCAACCCACGGCAGGGCACATATTAAGAAACTAGTACATACATTTGTATACAGCAGGATGCATTATTTCAAAACTCAGTTTTCTGGGAGAACAGATGAGACATTAATTTATCTTCAGTGCATTCAAAACACAGCTTCCAGAACCGTTACAGGAGAAAAATCTATGACCATATAAGTCCTATGCTCATGTCTTGGTAAAGCACCAACATAATTAATTGATCTCATGTATATACTGTATATATCCTACCTATTTCATATATAACTAAAAGTATTGGTATTAAAGTTTTTTTTTTTGTTTATACAATTATTCAGTTCTTTTCAATGATGCCCTTTGTGCATGTGCTACAGAGTCCATGGATTTCAGGTGGAAGCACCATGCTTGTTGCTCAAGTTGTCATCTTTCTTATAGGGAAAAATATAAAATAGCAGACGTTATTTTAGTAATGCATGTAAAACAAAAGAAGGCTCTCAGTGTCCACCACAAACTGAAATAAAAAAAAAAACAAACCATTACAGTTAGTTTCAGTTTGAAACATACAATTATTAGAATATTTAGCTACTGAAAATTTTTTTGAAATATTTTGGATATGATGTTAAAAATGAAGAATTTCAGTTATAGCAAACCTGAGATTTTAGCCAAACTTGAAAGGCATGGTTGAATCTGGTGAACATCGTCGTTCTTCAGTACCTGATCCAGTGCAGATCTCTCAAAGAATGTCAGCACCGCCTCTGACCTGGAATACTAGGGGTTACATGAAGCATCCTTGATTCACTTTTCCACATCATTGTGTAGCCCTCTGTACATGTGTTGCACATGTGGTGTCCAGAACCCACCTTCCATGGCATGTTAATGGTGTTCTTCAGTAGCTTCTCCACCTCAGTCAGCTTGACCTCTATGTCACCAGCCTCTTTAATCTTCAAAAGGCCTGCAAAGCAAAACTATCACTATTTTAATAGTTTTTGAGGCTCTGGTTTGTGGGAAACTAATATATTTTATATCAGACATCTCCCCCACAAAATTCAACAAAATCTAGGAAAGTAACCTGTGTAAATGACTTGAAAATTACTTAATCAATAAATATAAAATAAATAATCTGGTTATTCTCATTTGTCTTTCCACTATTTGCAGTATTTAAAAAAAAAAGCACAGTTTATTTACTTTTTTAAATACCAACAGTGTGTTGTGATTGTTCATCAGAAAGACGCATTTTCAGACCAGCCAATTTTATATTCACTTTGTTTGTACAGATCATTGTCCCCATGCAGGACTGGGACCCCAGAACTGAATTAATCGTCTTAAATCTGCCTTCAAGCGACAAGGGTAATTATTTGACTAGCCTTATTATCAACACAAGATTCTTGGTTACAAGCACTCTTAAATATCTAAGTTTGTAACATTAAACTTCCAAATGCCCACCAGCTAATTCTGTCCATTACATTGCTAACAATAAGTTAAATAAAGCAGTTTCTTCCATTTCAGCATTTCATTCTGTCCTCCTGACTACAGGGGCACTCAGGGTGAGGTGTACATACAGCCTACTGACTACAGGGACACAGAGGATACAGCACTCAGGGCGAGGTGTAGTGGGGTGTACATACAGCACTCAGGGTGAGGTGTAGTGAGGTGTACATACAGCACTCAGGGTGAGGTGTACATACAGCACTCAGGGCGAGGTGTAGTGAGGTGTACATACAGCACTCAGGGTGAGGTGTAGTGAGGTGTACATACAGCACTCAGGGTGAGGTGTA
>JABJVR010021035.1:26352-38841 GCA_025773905.1 Chitala chitala
CCCCCCCCCCCCCCCCCCCCCGAGCCCCTTCTCCCACCCCCCCCCCCCCCCCACCACCCCACACCCCCCCCCCACCCCCCCCCGGGGGCGGGGGGCCCTTTTGGGGTTTGGATTTAACATTGTGGCTACTGCAAATATGGGACCCAAGCTAGAACGATAAGCACAATGTTGTTTAGATTGGACCAGAAGTTAACAGGGTATCAGGCAGTGATTACTCGAGGGAACAAAAAGTTACTATAAACTGAGATAACTACAGCAACTTCCACAGCACATTACAAGTGATTTAACCATGATCTGGTATCCAGATCTGGTAACGTAAAACAAGTTATTTAGAAATCTCAACTAACTTAAAAACAAAATACGTCTGTACGGCTATTATATACCAAGTGGTCCAAGTAGAGTTTGTGGTAGATCTCCACACCAAACACAAACCTTTTGTTAGGGGCGACTTGAGCAGATAGTTTCTGTCTTCTGGGAATGTGTCCACAAGCTTTCTGATGAGCCTGCCCAAATCAGGGTAACTCCGGTGTAAGTAAAACACCTTTCTATCCGACCACTCGGCTCTGATCTCGAAGAAGTGCTCCTCTTCTCCTGACTGAGTGATGATGAGTCTCCGGAGCCCGTTCACCCAGCAGTCCCTCACGTACATGTTGAGTAGCGAGGTGCCCTCGAAGACGGCCGATGCCATGGCTGGGCGGACGGGGCGCTGCTCAAATGTAGCACAGCTCTTCTGTTTGCACAGCGAGAAGTAATTTAAGCGACCGCTCGACCCTAAGGCAACGATAATAAATGCAGTGGTGTGTTTTCGACTATCAAACAGGAGGTAGAAACTGACATTTTAGTAGTTTCAATGTATGAGATCCAGCTTCAGAAGTTTTACAGCTGCGGCCATCCATGTTCCGCTAGATCAGCCTAACGCAGACGTAGCGCTAAACGTGGCACTAGCACGGGGTTGGGAACAAATCACTGAAAGCAGCCAAACAAATAAATAAATAAGACGTACTTCAATTTAACTTTTTCCAAATATAACCAGCAAAATCACAACATATTGTGCTTTGTGAGAATATCTCACTGCTGCTCACACTCTGAAACTTTATTAAAAGGAAAACGCTGTAACATATTTCACAGCTACTTTCTGTTTTACTGACAGCTCGTTTCAAACGCTCATGTTTTACCGACTGTTGTTGAGGTTTTGTTTTGTCGTAGGATGATTAAAATATGTGACAATGCTGCTTTCCAAAATTTTGCCCACCCTCATCCTCCCCTCAGTCCAATACTCAGTTTGTAGTTTAGTTTCAACTTGGATGGTTTGTTTAAAAAAAAAAAAAAAAAAAGTTATATGGCACGCGCTCAGGTTTCACATTTTTTGTACAAGATGCAGTACGTGTTTTTAATGTATTCGGCTATTATGGTGGACAAGTAGTCACATAGGTTTTTATTTATTTATTTTTTTTTTAAATAAGCGCAGACTTCTTCCAGCGTTGGGGTTCAAATGAAGGGACTGACAGCTAAAAGCTATAACCATTTTTGCAGTTGGACCGAGTTGCCAGCAGATGTCACACACGCCACTGCACTGCCTGTTTTTAAACCTCATGAAGACATGCCTTTATTCCTTGGCGTTCACTTCAGTGTGAGAGTTTACGGTCTTGCTGCTATTATTTATTTCCCTGCTTTCAGCTGGCATCTTTGCCTTATTGTATTGTTTTACGGTAGTCACTTTTTGATAGTACACCATTTTGACCAACTGTTGCTATTCCTAAATATGCTTTATAATAAAAAAAAAAAAAAAAAAAAAAGTTAAAAAATGAAATTATTCTATATCACATAATTCTATAGACTTGGTTTGGAGTAAATTGGGTAAGTTTTTTAACCTTTTTTGGCAGATAAATTACTGGTACCAACTTCTGTAAAATAAACACCAAGGCTGCAAAAGAGACAATATGAATTATTAATAGTGTCAATATTGATACATTGTAAGCACAGAAAACCAGAGAATTGACTTTATTCAAACCAGGCTTATACGTAGTCAGAAATATGATCCCAAAATCAAAAACCTTTAATCTCAGTAAAAGTGAAAGGAAAACCACAAATTTCAGCCCAAGACAATAAATAAATAAATGTAAGTACATCTGGCCCAGGGACATCATCACATTAATACTTTTCTGCCTCGCTGAAACTTATCAAGAATGAAGAAATGCAATGGAAACCGTAGACCTGAAACTTCCATAATAAAATTAATCATACTGATTGTACAGTTTATTTGTAAAATGTTGGCCAAATATATAGATAATTTTTTTTTTAATCATCAATAATCTATTTTAATTAAAATAATGTTTATGATTGTATTGATCTAGATATTTATTATTTCTATTGATATTAGTTTACAATACCTTCAATGGCTGAGAGAAAGACTTCTACTCATTGTCATGCCGTGCACCTGTCTTGTCCTTCCGTGGTCACTAGGCAGCACTATGTCCTCACTTTTTATGTTTTTCTACATTCATGTGCCCTTGTGGTTATTTGGTCAATTATATCATTGCTGTCACCTGCATCTTGTTTCCTCATGTTACCTATTTAAGCCCTGTCTTTCTGTGTTCTCATTGTTGGTTGTTAGAGTGCAAGGCTTTGCTGTTGTTAGTGGCTGTGCTATCATATATTGATCCCCTCAATCTAAACCTTTCTGTTATTAGACTCAACCTTTGCCTGCATTCCTACACGTCTCTAATGTTACAGAACAACTGGCTGTATAAAGTGAGCCGAGTGAAGGGGAACGCTCCTACGGCTTCAATATTAATGGTTCTTCACAGCATCTTGACGCATACTTCAATGGCTAATTTGGTCTTTATTGACTCCAACTGTTTCGGTACCAGTTTAAGGAACAGAAAACTGCTCGTGTTGAGCAGTGGCTCACAGCACAGTTAATCCCAGAGAGGACCACATGTGTCCTTCCATGATTTCTGTGGTGACTTGGAGGACTCTTTGAAGTCTCGCCAGACCTGCAGGTCTGCGGGGACTCCCCGGGTAAGCTCTATGTGCCTTGAGCCTATGGGGGTTCTTTTGATCCATACGGGTCCTTTCAAGCTCTGAGGTCAACAGTGATGATGAGTGAGATACAAAGTTTGCTGCCTTGTTCTTGCCTATGTGTGTCCATGTCGCACACCAGATGGAACAGGCAGACATTACTACTGTCATCACTCAGACATGTCCTGTATCCCTGGGCCATCTTGTCCAGTAATCCTCTCACTCAGACCTGAGTTACTGTAACGGAGCACTTGTCCATTCTATGGGATATTGGGAAATGGACACCACAACAGACTACCATGTAATCCAAATTTATTGAGCTGTTTCTTCAGTAATGAAAATTATGTAATTTTAATATTAGTTAATTTCATCCTGGCCAACTGAAGTATTAGCTGATATTGAAAGATTGTTTTAAATCAGTGAATATATGTTTGCCTCTATTCACCCACCTGTCTAAGCAGGAAATGTTGGGACACCCATCAAAGGACCCAAGCACATAAGGCTGCTGGGTAAAGTAGTTTAGGGTGAGCCCATCTGCTGATGGGTGAATCCAACATAACAGGCAGGAGAAGAGGAATTGTGGTATGAAAATATTTTTGTAAATGTCTTTATTTTTTTTTGATGTATATTGACTCATTGTGGTATTGGTATTTTATCTTTACAAAGTTTATTTTAAGTAGCTTGACAAAATTACTGACAAATGTAAATGTAATGCCATAACTTGGTTTTTTCAGCAGCTATTTGAGGAGGTCAGGCACAGCTTCTCGAGATCAGACTGACAATGTGTATGTTGCTGGAGAAGAGTGATTGATAGAGTCCCTGTGATTGGACTGCAGTGCCAGAGTGGGTTTATCAAAACCCATGTATTAGGTTATTTAGTTGTTGATAGATTTATTTTTCTTTAAATTTGTTTTTTATTTTTGGGCCCTGTGAACTGGGGTGGATCTTGGGGACAAAATCACTGGCATTTGTACTTGTCTGGTGAAGCAGTCAGTTTTTACCATCTACCCACTAGCCATCTCCTAACAGTGATGCTGCGTGTTGGGCACACCAATGTACCCAGATGCCCCAGGGTCCTTACCTGGTTAGTGTCTCCTCTCAGACTCCCAGTTAGCTGGTAGCCAGGAGAGTCAGACAACTCTTTCCTATTCCCGGTTCCCTGAGTCCCATGGCACCCAGACTTTTCCCCTGACTGTAGTCATCTCCTCAGTCCTACACAGACTCTGGCCAGTCCTGATTGCCCAGAAAGCACCCAGACCGCTGCTGATGGGCTAGTGGATGCCCAGAGTAGTTGCCTTGGGCTAAAGTAAGGGGCGGTTGGCTCCAGATCCTCACTAGAGGATCTTTTGTGCTCCCCTGACCATCCTGGACATTTGACCGAACGTGCCTATGTGGGTGATGGTGCTTGATGCTCACAGACCATCCTAGAGGTCCCCTATGCAGAATCAGTACACAGCATGGGTCAGCACCGCCTGCTGTCTGGTTCCTATATTGGCCCCATCTCCCCGGTCACCTTCCCTCTTGGGTTATGCTGACACAGCCACTATTTTCCTGTGTGCATCTGCATGTCCCATGGGGCCGTCCCATCTGACCGTGACTTCGATTCGATTTATTTTTATATAGTGCCTTTCACAACAATGTGCCTTAAAGCGCTTTACACAAGAAGTTGCAGATATTGTAGAAGAAACTAAGAATTAATAGAAATGAATGAAGCCAGACAACAGGTATGCTAACATTACAGAATGTAGTGATACTTATTGTGATTGTTACTAGTAATATGGTATAAATAACACAATTCAGTCCTCCTTTGCTTCTGGTGCTGGAGCCGCT
Organism: Chitala chitala; assembly: GCA_025773905.1. Lineage (NCBI taxonomy): Eukaryota > Metazoa > Chordata > Actinopteri > Osteoglossiformes > Notopteridae > Chitala > Chitala chitala. Next base: position 31,204 of record JABJVR010021035.1, read on the forward strand.
CTTATTGGCTTTCAGTGTCCCTCAGGCGGAGCTTCGTCCAAGGGGATACATTACGAGTCATCCGCTCTACAAAAGCATCCCACTCAGATGGTGCCCAGGTGGGCACCGGGTACACACATGCACGAGGAGAGAGTTTAGAGAGGGGTTAGCAAATAATACAAACTCTAGCAGCCCCACAGCAAACTGTTACAGTTGTATTGGCATGTACAGCATGCGCCAGCAGCAGTAATTACTGTGTGCTACAGAGACTGTTGTGGGAAGGCTAAATCAAAAAAGTAGGTCTTCAGTCAGGATTTAAAGACAGACAGATTTGGCATCCCATATGTATCCAGGCAGACTATTCCATAAACTAGGGGCTCTGTAACTAATACTTTTGTATACCCATGAAACAATAAGTAGACCTGCATTCTGCGATCGAGGGGAGCGATTTGGAGTATAAGTATTAATCAGCTCTGACAGATATACTGGTGCCTTGCCTTTAAGTGCCTTATATGTTAACAAGAGAATTTTGAAATCAGTTCTGTACTTGACAGGGAGCCAGTGGAATGATGACAGTATAGGGCTTATATGGTCGTACTTTCTGCTTCTAGTGATAATTCTAGCAGTTGCGTTTTGGATGTACTGCAGTGTGTTTCGTGCTTGGTTAGTACACCCAGACAGTAAAGCATTATAGTAGTCTAATCTTCTATAGACAAAAGGATGTATAATTTTCTCTATCTTCTGCATTAAGAAAACGGCAAAGCCTACCAACATTTCTCAGCTGCAGGAAGCGTATCTGTGAAACTGCATTACCATGAGAGCCAAAAGGTTTATTTTCCAAAAGGAAAGCTTTAACTCAGCCATAGTGCATTATCTGCACCCAAGTACTCTCTAATGGGTGTATGCAGCCATCCAAGTTGATCTAACATTTACAGAGAAGACATGACATATACAAAGACAAACCCAGGTCATTTTATGGCAAAGGAATGCAAGATGGAATGAACAAAATGACTAACAGGGATAAAATATCAGTCACCATATCTTAAAAAAAAACTCATAATATTGAAGAAATTTTTACTGTGCTTTGTGCACCTGAAATTTTAAGGGAATTATTTGGGGTGTAGAAGTTCAAACAGTTAGCAAGCTAACTGTTTGGACTTCTACATTTAAATCATACTGTTGAACCTTGCATCTCATCAGTGTAACAAGATGTAAGTATTAGGCTTGTGATGTAGTTTTGTGGCAGTGATTTTGTCCTTCAAACAGACAAGTCATCAAACTTATTAAAACAAAAATGTGACACCTCTTCCCGTCTGCTATTTTGCAAAAAAAAAAAAAAAGGGAGACGATGTTTTTTGTTGTTGTTTTTAATTATTCATCACCAACAGCAGTTTTTACACTGATTATATAGGTAGGAATAATCAGTGAGCATGTGTCACATTTGAGGAAGTGAGGTGAAGTCCAGTATACAAAAAGGAAGTTATTATGAATACAAAGACAACCAAGATAGAGGATCCAAGGTGGCACCATGATAGTTGCAGCTTGTTGCAGCAGCTCATGCTCACTGCTGAGTTTTTTCCTATTGTTGTATTTTTGTTTCTTCTTTTCTGCAGTATTTTCGTTTTTTGTTTGATTAAAGTTTTTTTTTTTTTTTTTTTGCAATGGAGAAAAACACTAAACACTAAATTTGTAGGGTTCACCCTAACTCTTGTTTTACTTTTTCGTTTGTCTACAACCACGTCTGGAGATCCTGTAAGGAGCAACAGCCCTATTGTTTACACTTGGGACCAACTGCTACTGCTCTGTAACACAGTGGTGTTGTCCCAGGACGGACCTGACATCCCCCAAGAGCTGCTGAGGAGGAAAAGATGTGGATGTTGCACCAGCGCTCTTTGTCATGAAAGGAGGAGATGATACAGACCTTTTCTTTCCTCTATCATTATGGGAAATGTGAGATTTCTCCACAACAAGATGGACGAACTGGTGGTGATGACTCGACTACAGAGGGAGTACCGGGAGTGTAGCATCATGGTGTTTACCAAGTCATGGCTAACTACACTAACTCCAGACTTGATTGAGACTTTAGATGGCTTCCACCTGATATATGCGGACAGGATAGAGGAAGGAGAAAAGTGGGGGGGCTGACAGTATTTGCGAATGATAGATGGTGTAACTGGACACATCACTATCAAGGAGCATTGAGCTGTTCGCTGGTAGCTGGAGACCCTACTATCTACAGAGGGAGTTTTTGCATGTATAGCGCTGATTTAGTGTTGGAACGACACATGCTTGGGGGGTATTGGGCCAGTCCTCGGTTTGATAGGTGTGGGGTAGCAACCACAAAACTGAACCGAGACCAAATGTTTCTATATACAGTTCATTATATACAACTCTTTACACATTAGTCTTGAGACTGGCTTAAGGGTCTCTACAATTTCTAATTGGGGCTCATACTTTTAATGTCATCACAGAGCTATGACTGACGGCCTCCAGGTAACTGACAATCAAATACACCAATCTTTAACAGATCCACACGTTAATTATCTGTGTTATCTCTAATGTGGGTTACATGTTATTGTCATAATTGTATATGCCGCCCCCCCCCCCAACGCTGATAGTGCTTGTGTTGTCTTGCACTCAACTGTGAACAGGCTACAAATACAGCACCCACAGGTTGTCCTTCTTATCTCTAGGGACTTTAACCATGCTCCACCATCCTCCGTTTTGTTCACCCCCAACTTCACCCAGTATGTAATTTAGTCGTGCATGAGACTCTGACAGCACTGGGCAGCTCCTCCAGTGACAGCCTGCTTCAGCCCGTGTGTGTGAAGGAGGAGTGTTATCTCGGGTCCTTCCTTCCTGCTGCTGTTAGACTGTATAATCAGCACTGCTCCCAGTCACACACACATCTACAGACATGTGAAGTGTAAATGTTAACATCTGTTGTGCAATATATTTCTATTGCAGTCTGTAAATGTGGAGTTCCTCTTTTTTAGTTTCTTACTCTTTTTTACTTTTTAAGATAAGAGTTTATTAATCCCAGAGGGGAAATTCTGTCGTTACAGCAGCACAACATCAAAGAAAACAAGACCTGACAGTGCAACATACTGTACAATATATAAATATGCAATAAACAGTCCAATAAAACATTCTCAGCTAAAAGTACTATATACATAAGAAAGCAATGAAGAAAAATGTGCAAAGGTGCCAGAAGGCATACATACAGTATGTATCCCATATAATGTCTGCCTGTTAATGCTGTCAACAGAGTGCAGAGTTATTGTACAGACTGATGGCTTTTGGCAGGAAAGATTTCCTGTAGCATTCCTTGTTACAGCGGAGCTGTAGAAGTCTCTGACTGAAGGAGCTCCGCTGTTTGACCAGAAGGTCATAGAGAGGATGTGAGGTGTCATCCCTGATTATCAACAGTTTGTGCAGCATCCTTCTTTCCACAACCAACTCCAGAGGCTCCAGAGAAGTCCCCAGCACAGAGTCAGCCTTCTTTATAAGTTTGTTAAGTCTATTCCTATCATTGGCTCTGATGCTGCTGCCCCAGCAGACAACAGCAAAGAATATTGCATTAGCAACAACAGACTGATAAAAAATATGCAGCATCTTGGTGCACACATTAAAGGGTCTGAGCTTCCTCAGGAAGTAGAGTCTGCTCTGTCCCTTCTTTTAAACAGCCTTGGTGTGACATTTCCATTCCAGTCTGTTGTCAAGGTGAACTCCCAGGTATTTATAGCTGTCCACCACCTCCACCTCCTCTCCAAGAATATAAATGGGATTAATCCTAGACCTTGTCTGCCTGAAATCTACCACCATCTCCTTAGTTTTGACAATATTTAGGAGTAGGTAGTTGTTCCCACACCAGTCCACAAAGTTAGTGCAACCAGCTTTATCCAGGTTAGAAAGTGCTATTTGAAGCAGGTAGAGGATGGCGTTGTTAACTCCAGCCCGAGGGCAATAGGTGAACTGCAGTGGGTCTAAGGAGGTGCTCACCTGAGGTCTAAGGTGGGCCAACACCAGTCTCTCCAGCACCTTCACAATGTGTGATATGAGGGCCACTAGTCTGTAGTCATTCAGGTCAGATGGAGAGGACTTTTTTGGTACTGGAACAAGGCAGGATGTTTTCCACAGCACGGGGACCATTTCCTGTTTCAGGCTGAGGTTGAACACGTGCTGTAGAGGGTCAGACAGCTGGTTAGCACAGACCTTCAACGCTCATGGACTGACTCTATCCAGACCTGCCACCCTGTTCTGGTTCAGTCTCTCCAGCTGCCTCTTAACTTGGTGTCTGGAAACAGAGAGGGGGGTGTGGTGGGGCTCTGCATTTCTGGGTGGGGTGTGGTGGGGCTCTGCATTGCTGGGTAAAAGTGTAGGGGGGTTGATATCTGAATGCTGTAGTCTCTTATGGGGGCAGGGGTGAGAGGATAAGGACCAAGTAAGCTGCTGGGTGTAGTCACAGGAGAGGCGTGAAGAGCTGGCCGTTGTGACGGCGGGAGTGGGGGAGGGTGTGTGGCTGGAGGAGGAGGATGTTGAGGGGGCAGCAGGGGATCCAGCACTGAACCTGTTAATAAACATGTTCAGCTCATTGGGATTCAACCAGGGAGGCTTCTGCGCCCTGCCCGGTGCCCTACCCACTGAGCCACATGCCCATATGAAAGCAGTTAAAGTTGTAAAATTTTTTTTGCTATTCTTTCTTATATCAGAAATGCCTTTTTATTTTATATTATAATGAAACAATTGAAGTGCTGAAATAGTGTAACATTCTGTAATGAGAACAGAGGCAGGATTCCAACGTGCAGAGTTTGATATTTATTTATGCACAAAACGAAAGTAACAGGGAGGTCCACAGGGCAGGATTGGAAAGAGGGTACAATAGCAGGAGAAAGAGCACACAAGACAGGTTAGTTTTAGATGGCTCAGTAATAACGTTTAGCTCAATACCTCGCTAAAGAGGTTGTTTTATTTGTTGCACAATGATTTTGTTTAGTTCTCAGTAATCTATGCATGGACAGAGTCCTCCATCTTTCTTGCTCACAAAAAAGAAACCGCATGCAATGGGGGAGGTCGATGGTTGTATAATACCTTGTTCGAATTCCTCCTTGATGATTCCATGGCCTTTTCCTTGGGCTCTGATAAAGGGAATATCTTACCTCTAGGAAAGGGAGCCCCCCTCTATCAGATCAATAGGACAATCGTTTGCAATGCAGAGGCAGGGTAAAAGCTCAGGATTTACTAAAAATGGCAGAAAATTTATGGTAATCAGGCAGAGCATCTATGGTCTCAAGGAGAGAGCTCTTGATTGAGGACACACAACAGGGTAGAACAAAGGGTGTTACACAGTGGTTCTTACATCAGGGACTCCACTCTGTGAGCTCTCTCCTTCTCCAGTTGATGTGAGGGTTGTGTTGTTCTAGCCAGGGAAATCCTAAACGATTGGTTCCTGGATGGTCTTCAGCAAGTAAAATTGCAGCTCCTCCTGGTGAGCTAAGTTGGTCCAGAGTGTCATTGGCAGGGTGTGATGTGTAATTTTCCCTGATCAGAAGGGGGCTCTGTCTACCAAAGCTACACAGAGAGTGTTAGACAAAGGTTCTGATGGCAAGGCATACCTGGTTGCAAAGGTCCAGTCCAGACAGTTTCCTGCCGCACTGGAATCTGTAACGGCTGTGCAGTGAACAGAGTTACAGTTTACACAGAGGACCCGCAGTTGTTGCATGGAAAATAAATGGGGTCTTTCTATCTTGGATTGATCCCGTACTGGTGGTCATTGTGGGCAGGCGTCTGTTTGATGCCCCTCCTGGGTGGCAAGGACAAAAGGCAAGTTTAGGAAACTGGGAATTCTGACAAAATAGAGGGAGACACAAGACACTGGGAATCATGCTGCTCAGTATAGCTCTTAGAGATGTAATACTTCATGCTGGGCTGCTATTAGCAGTGGTTATTTAATTTTTTCTGCTGATGTAGTGTGGCTGGCATGCAATAATGAAGGGGGTGTTACAGCTGCCAACAATGGGGTTGTGATATTAAGACAGTTTTTCAGCATAGTTTGAGCATGTTTAAAAAATACATACAGTGGAACCTTGGATTGCGAGTAACTTGCTTTACGGGTGCTTTGCAAGACGAGCAAAAATTTTTTTATAAAATTTAACTTGGTTAACGAGCGATAACTTGCAAGATGAGTATTTTCATATCAAGTATGATATGATTTTCATATATCAAACCTCAAATGAGATTAGGGAGGTGTGCAAAATATGGGAAACCCGTTCCTGAGATCCGTTCCTACGGCGCGACGTAACGTGATTTTTGCCATAAGTCGTAACCCACCTACATAAGCACCCACGTCACTCACATGGAGCACATACACAGTACAGTAATGAAGTGAAACAGTAAAAATTAAAAATAAATTAACATTTCGCCCTTTTCCGAACGTTTAATTATATCGACTTTCACTTTGTTTTAACGTCGCAAACGCCGTACGTCGGAATGACGTTATAAGACTTTCTTAATAAATTTATGGGAGATGGCGCCGTAACCACGAAACGCCGTACGTCGGGTCCGACGTAACCCGAGGACCTCCTGTATAAAGAAATATAATGGAAACATACTTTTTCCATCCATCCATCCATCCATTCACTATACCATCTTATCCGATTCAGGGTTGTGGGAAGCCCATCCCAGGAAGCACAAGGAGCAAGGCAGGGAACACCCTCAGCAGGGCACCAAGCCACCACGTGCTTTTCCCAGTTTTTCCAATTAATATGAATTCTGGAACACTGCTTCTCTCTAGTGGCTGATACTTGTAACTGCAAACAAACTGTCTTTTTAAATTCAAAACACATTACTAGTTATCCAGCTATCTTCATCAATCTGATGAAAGTTTGTTAGGTCATCCCAAATTTATCCTCTAGGGTGGTGTCCTTTTGGGTCATTAGGTGAACAATAGAGTGGGTGATATGCAGGATAGTCATTACAGTCTAAAGTCATGACTATAAAACCTCATACCCCTGAATAGGTTGTTAAATTATGTAAAGTGGTCTTAAAATTCTTAAACAACTCTATAGTTTACTGTAAATCCAGTTACCATAACATTCAGATAACATCACCTGGATGACTGAGAATCTTCACCAACATGATGTATTAAGGACGAGTAGAGATGACCGTGTGTTGCATTGCTAAATTATTGGGTGTTTAAGCATGTAAATTCCTGAAGATAAAATTTACACAATAGGATATATTTTGGCAGCCATATAGCAGCACAGTACTTTTTTGTCTGATGGTGGAAGAAACATCATGATCCATTTTTGTCATGAGGTAAAACTGATATATTTGGCCTTAAATAAACATAGTGGAGGTTGGCTCATAGCCAGCATTACCCAGTAAATGTGATGTCTTCTGCCTGAGTCTGATCCCCTCCCTTACTGATTACACTAGTGTGCTCCTGAGCCTGATCCCCTCCCTTACTGATTACACTAGTGTGCTCCTGAGCCTGATCCCCTCCCTTACTGATTACACTAGTGTGCTCCTGAGCCTGATCCCCTCCCTTACTGATTACACTAGTGTGCTCCTGAGCCTGATCCCCTCCCTTACTGATTACACTAGTGTGCTCCTGAGCCTGATCCCCTCCCTTACTGATTACACTAGTGTGCTCCTGAG